>VKOC01047116.1:0-10256 GCA_009364415.1 Spea multiplicata
TTGAATATTATCCCTAAACAGCCCTTCAAATACTTTCCCAGCAACAGAAGTTAGGCTCACAGGTCTATAATTTCCGGGCACAGAGTTGGAACCCTTTTTGAAAATAGGAACCACATCTGCCTTCCTCCAATCCTCTAGTACAATTCCTGAAAGAAAAGAATCCCGAAACATTAGAAACAGAGGTTCACTTATTTCCTGACTCAGCTCCTTAAGTACTCGTGGGTGAATACCGTCAGGCCCCGGAGCCTTGTTAACATTAATTTTCTTTAGTTGCTCCAGCACCTTGTCCTGGGCCATCCACTCACAGTTTGACTGAAAAGTTTTCTCAGTGGTCCTATGTATATCCATTGCCATAGGTCCCTCCTTAACATATACTGAGGAAAAATAGTTATTTAAAGTTTCTGCTTTTTCCTGGTCCTCCTTAACTCTGTTATTAATGAACCTACGTTTTCATTCTTTGTTTTTTTAGAATTTATGTACTTAAAGAATTTTTTGGGGTTAGTTTTGCTCTCTTTGGCAATCACCCTCTCATTTTCTAGTTTAGCCAATCTAATCACTTTTTTGCATGCTTTATTGGCTTCCTTATATCTTATATAGGATGCCTCTGATTCGTCTGATTTAAATGCTGTAAAAGCCATTTTCTTATTTTTAATTTCCTGCTTAACGGCCCCACTAAGCCACATTGGTTTCAATTTGTTTCTTTTATATTTGTTTCCTAGTGGTACATACTGAGAAGTGTACCCTTCTAATATTTGTTTGAAAATACTCCATTTTTCCTCAGTATTTTTATCCCTGAAGAGTTTTTGCCAATCAATAAGTTGTAAAGCTGCCCTTATCTTATTGAAATTGGCCTTCTTAAAATTATACGTTTTAGTATTCCCCATGGGCAATTTCTTTTTTGAGTTTATTTCAAAAGAGACCATATTGTGATCACTATTACCCAAGTGCTCCCCCACTTGAATGTTAGACACAAGATCAACATTGTTTGTTATCACCAAATCCAAACAAGTATCCTTTCTAGTTGGTGCTTGTACCAGTTGTGACATGAAGGTGTCATTTAACAGGTTCAAAAATCTGGATCCCCTTGCAGAACTACTAGTCCCTCTATCCCAATTTATGTCCGGGTAATTAAAATCTCCAATAATTAACGCGTTACCCAGATGTGCAGCTTTCTCAATTTGTTCTAACAACTGCTCTTCCTCATCATTATTAACATTAGGTGGTTTATAACATATCCCAACCAGTAGTTCTTTTGCTTTTTTTTGCCCCAAGTTGATATCTACCCATAAAGCTTCCACAAATCCCTTGTCGCCTTCAAGATGCTTAATATTTGACTTTAGCTCGTTTCTAACATACAAGCATACTCCTCCTCCCTTCCTGCTTTTTCTGTCCTTCCTATATAATGTATAACCTTTTAAGTTAACTGCTCAGTCATGGGTCTCATCCCACCATGTTTCTGTTATCCCTATTATATCATATTGCTTAGTGTATGCTATTGCCTCTAGTTCTCCCATTTTGTTATTTAGGCTCCTTGCATTAGCAAGCATACATTTAATATTACCCTGAGTCTCTTGAATTTTATGAGAATTTTTATTAATACATACCTCCTCTGTTCTGATCTTGCCCCTCCCCCCATCTCCACCCCCCTTGTTCTGATCTGAAGCCCCACTCCTTTCTGCACTATCTCCATTTTCAAGATCTCTGTGTCCCTCCCCCCCTACCACTAGTTTAAAAACTCCTCCAGCCTTCTAGCCATCCTCTCCCCTAGCACAACAGACCCTCTTCCGTTTAGGTGCAATCCATCACCGCTATAAAGATTGTACCCAAGCGCAAAATCAGCCCAGTGCTCTAGAAAGCCAAAACCCTCCTTCCTACACCATGACTTTAGCCACGCATTTACCTCCCTGATGTCCCGCTGCCTTTCTACTGTTGCGCGTGGCACAGGTAATATTTCTGAAAATACTACCTTGGAGGTCCTTTTCTTCAATTTATCTCCTAATTCCCTGAAATCATTCTTTAGGACCTTCCATTTTCCACTGACTTTGTCATTGGTACCAATATGGACCATGACAGCCGGGTCTTCCCCAGCCCCTCCCAATAATCCATCCACTCTGTCAGCAACATGCCGGACCCGAGCACCCGGGAGACAGCAAACTGTCCGGTTGAGCTTATCAGAGCGGCAGATTACCCTATCTACTCTCTTAATAATAGAGTCCCCTACCAACACAACCTGTCTAGCCTTTCCTACGCTCTCAACCCCACTCATACTAGAGGGGCTGTTCCCTCGGCTGTTAGAAGGTCACATTAAAGGTGGAAAAAGTTCTCATATGATTTACCTTTGTCTCATTCTTTAAAATCACAAGAACCTGGCAGGGGTGTGTAGACTTTTTATATCCGCTGCACATTTATAGAGGTAAATACGTTATTAACAGGGTGATACCATTGGGAAAATATACTGATGTATACGGTAACTTAAAAAGGATGGGTTTTATTTAACATTATTTCATTAAAATGTATCTACTGGTGGTCACCATTCAGAGAGCAATGGCTGCCTTTTCCTTATCAAAAAACACTTGAATTTATGTCTAAAGAAGATGCCTTTCTATAAAAACTATGGAGGGAGTTAACCTTTCAAGCCACGTTTCTGATATTGTCTGGGTCTTATCAAGTGATTAAATAGATTAACTACTTTTGAGTATTTTTATGTTTGCTATAAAACCCTTTTCTGTCAGAGTTCTCACTGTAATTTTCTTTTCATTGTTATGTTTACCATCCAACAGTAACGTGATGCTTGGTTGTGCCAAAAAAGATGAAAGGCGAGATCACAGGTACTATAAAAATATCTGTGAAGAACATAATAATCGCATAATGTGTGTGTTGTGAGAAGATGCATTCTATTCATGTTCCTTTTCTACCAATAGTGAGCTTTTGGCCAGCAGCATATTCTGGATTTTAGTTCTAGTCTAGTTATAGACCTAAGAGGGCAGTTTTGGGGGGTGGGCAGCAGCCCCCCTGCCGCATTAACCAGGGGCAGATGACCTCATTAGGCTGTCCACACAGCTTCAAGGACTGGTTTGGGAGATCCCCATCCTCCATAACGAACTTGTAGAGCAATTATGCGGTGAGCTTTTTGTCTAACTATTTTGAACCAATCAGCAACAGTCAGCAACTTAACCTTAGTGGGGAGGAATAATCAGGCAGACCTTGAGAGGAGGAAGTTAAGATGGCCACTCCTATACATGTTGCTTAGTGATGGTGACTGTGATTTAGATGAATCCTTGGAACTTTGCTACTAACAACCGGTTATTGAAGTTAAACGAGGAACCTTCATTCCTGTATTTTTGGCATAAACTTCCTGGCAAGATCTGACGATACGATCTGTGCCCATCATGGAGAGACTTGGTTTTTTTGGTGGTGTACTCCCTGAGATTTATTATTAGTTTTTTAGTCTTTGAATAAGGTATGAATGTGTGTTTCCATCGGTAACGTCTTTCAGAGTACATAGTATTCGTGAAGCATTCACTGTCAACATTTTGATATTGTTTTGTAAAGTGCCCCTTGCAGTTCTTTAATATACATTCTTCAACCTATATAAATAAAAAAGGCACCGCTTTAGGAGAAGCTGCAGCTCCAGGCTACTGCCTACTACATGATCCTGTTTTTTGCACCGCTGCCTGCACTGGGGTCTTCCCATGGACCCCTCACAGCCAAATTCATCCCCTGGAAGTTTAGACATGCATTATATAGAATATGATGATTGCGGCGTCCCTTCTTTCCTTTATATTGGATTAAACATGTGCAGTGGCACACTCATTTTCTCTCTGTTCAATCCGCTAACCCTTTATGTGCCATATTTGAATATATCTAACTTGTGTATTTCTACCAGCAACAAGCAGACACGGCAGACACGCTCTGCGACGCATATTCTCTATTTCTTGTGCCTTAAAGAGATTTTTTTGAGGATTTTGCAGATTCTTGTGAAGGCTGTCATTAATGCAGCGCATGTCTGCAAGCGCCTACATCTTATACTCAGGATTTCAGTTTGCATTGTGAGTGGATGTGAAACGAGGCACTTTTCTACCCGCTTTTTGATTAAGCGTTTGGAGTTTTTTTCTCCAATAATTAACAAAAAAGTATGTGCTACAGAACTAGCAAGGGCGCCAAAAGCCGATGGGAAGAACCAAATTTGCCGTTGTTTGGTGCCAGATTAAGATCTTGTGTGGCTCCCAGACATAAGCACACACACATACATACAAGTGTACATACATGGAAGAAAACATGTGGCTGGCCTACTGCTTCCATGTGGGGGTAGCTATGCTAGTACTGGGGGTCACATTATGTTATGCTGAGCACCTGGTTATAGTAGCCTACACCGTGGAGGCTACTACTACCCACTGCTATTCCACTGGTGGAAACTTCATGGCCAGATTATTCATCAGAACACTAGTGGATCCCCAGACTTAGGGACAAGCCCAGTGTATCTTATGGATAATGCAGCACATCATGTATGCCTTTAATTATAGAGCTTCAACTAATGCGCCTATTCATAATAACCATACATCAACATTGGAATGTATATTTCAAGTCTTGTTTCCACCCAAAGTGCACATCGTTGTTTAGATGCATTCTAAGGGTAACAACTAAGATGATCATATTCATGTTTCCCCCGCACAGCTACAAATCAGGATTTAAAATCGCCTTCCACTGCTCCTGTTCTGCGGAACGGCACAGCCGCACAAATTGTGTCTAAAAGCTTCAGCGCTGCATACGATTACAGAAGACAGACTTATTCCGCAGAGATGCACATAATTCCTTCTTTGTGATTAGATTTTATCTCGGGGTTTGTAATACACCAAAAGTTCTTTATTCCATCTTTTACTTTCCTTTTTTTTTTAAAATAAAAAAAAAACAAACTTGCACACAAGTCCTGCATACAAAAAATTCAGGTCATTGAGTCCCAGCTAAGAGTATCCCACAGAGCAAAGGAGATGAGGCTTTTTAGGTTATACACCTGGTGGAAATTGACTTGTTTACTGAATGTCGGACATCTACACCAAGCGTTCCAAAGGATCGACAAGGAAGCTGTTGCCTGACTCTATGTTTCTCTCTCTCGCTCTGCTTCTTCCAGTCTCAGTCTAGGTCCACTGTCATGCTGTGAGGTCCTACTGCTGTCCACAGAGGAGGGCTGGTACCTTCTGCACCAGGGGGCAAGTAAAGCCAAGTGGTCCCATCAGCACCTTGCCCCCCTCCCGATAACTCACATACGCATTCAAACTTACACGCTAACACACATACTTACTCTAACACACAGTCATGCTAACACATAGTCCATTTCACACATACACATCCATGTTCACACACTTACAGATAAATATTTTTTTAGCGTATTCATGGCTTCTGTGCTCCGCATAACAGAATATTGATTGCAACTATGGATCTCCAAAGTCCTTTGGACTTTAGATAAGGAGACACAGTGGGGTTCTACCCCCAACTTCACCAAGCAATATATTTTCTCCTTATTATCTTTTATTTGGGACAAAAAATATGTTTGAATTTTTTTTTCCTTCAAAAAATGTAAGAAGGGCCAAACTTGGGTTTACCGGGCAGCTCTGATGGCTGGGTGCTGATGGCTCTGATGGCTTGGTTCACATCTTTCAATACTAAATACTAAAGCCTAAAACCTATAGTTACTGTAACATTGTACCCATACTTTTGCTTGTAAATGTGCCTCACACAAAGTATAGATAAAATTGCCCAATCTAGGCCGTTCAATAGCTATTTTAGTGAGAATGACAAAATTAAAATATCAACGCACCATTAAAATATAAAGGAGTCACTGAAGGATATGAAAGGGTCAGCAGTCCATTTGCCCTCAGACTTGAGACTTACAAGAGTGATTGGTGTTTTAATGTATCTTGTATAAAATGGGTCTAATCTGCAGCATTTAAACTCCAGGTTTATCCTATTTGATATATTATATTCCGTAAAACCCCGTGAAATATAAACACCCCAAGGTTTATGAGTAAGAGAAACATTACAGTAACCCATATAACAATCTCTCTCTCTCTCTCTCTCTCTCTCTCTCTCTCTCTCCCTCTCTCCCTTTCCGTGAGTATGCATCCTTCCTCGGATCATTTGCATATAAAACGTGGCTATTCTTTTCAATTGCACAGTCAGGAACAAATTGTATTGCTCCGACAGGGACCCAAAGTCATTGGCGTATGGCTAAATCACCCATATACATGGAAACAACACTGTTGAACTTAAAGAGTTTTTGGGAACAATTAAAAGTAAGAACAACTGGGGGGGGAAATGTTAAAGGTACAGTAACTGCAGAAAGAGACAATGAATGAAAGAACTTTGTAAGTAATTTAATAAGCGTTTATTAGAACTATAAAAATATATTACTTATCTTACAGAGAAACTGCAGGTCCTCGTGCCCTCTGTGTCCCAACGTTTCATGTCACTGATTGACTTGAAGCAGTTAATTAATGGCAAAAAATGTAAAGAGACTTCTCAGCTATTATATTTATTAATGTATATGTGATGTCTGGCCTGTTGCTTTAAAATTCTTAACGGGTTTGGTTGTATAAGCCGGGGAAGAGCACTGCAGGCGATGCACACTGACTCCCATCACACATAGTTGCCAAGTTTAACGGCACTTTTAGAAAGAATCCATAGTATTAAAGGCTCAGTCTGTTAAAATAATGGAGGAAAGGGTGTTACAAATTCCCGCTTGTGTCGACTGTAGGGAATTAAATAAAGATAATTATAACACATGTATCAATGTTATTATATATACCCACCTGCTCCATGTAGTTTTGAGTCTTGTAGAGGTTGGTTACTGATCTTGACTTCTGAAATACCTCTTTTGTATTTATTTTTTCCTTTTACTTAAAAAAAAAAAAAAGTTGACTTCTGATGGACGTTGGACCTAGTACTATGGGAAAGTTTCAGAGACACTTGGCATTGGCCAAATGTATGCATTAAAACTACCCAGTTAAGGTGATTTTTTTGTCATTTGTAATTATTTGGAGTGATTTAGCTTAGTTTTATAACATGGAAACTGACCTTTGTTCCGGAGTGACAGGGCCAGCACCATATTGCTGTCCTAAAGTTCTCTGTTTCTTCTCCCTTTACCCTGAACTTAACTCAAAGAAGAGAGATACCGGTAATTAAGAAGTTAGGGTGGCTGCTCCCACGGTAGACACAAGTTTAAGCTTCAACAAAGAGGGCAATTAAAACGAGTGACAATAGCAGTACTCAAAGGGTTAAAGGTTAAGCTGGTGGTAAAAACTATTTTGTAGAGAAATACAAGGAACGCACAGGTGTCACCTGTATCTCTGGCGGTTCTGTAACCGGACCCCGCATTACTTCTTCTTCATGAATTAACTTCTATTGAACCAGAAAAAAATGGCAATCCGTTGAGGGATAATTGGCCATCTGATTGCCGCCACGGATGCGGTTCGGACTCATTTCTCGCATACAAACTGATTTTGTTAACTGACCTCATGGCTCCTTCTCAGTTTAAGTGCAGCGTTTGCAGTTTGTGCCGATCTGCTATTCAAGCCATACAGATGTTGATCTGCTATGTTTTTGCAATTTTGGTATTTTTTCTGCAGAACAACTATTTTAAATTTTCATTAGGCTGAGAAAACTAAATTCAGTTCCTGCTTCTCTCGGCTATTATGAATTTCAACTTCAACTAAACGGCCTTTCTCCCAGGTTAATTAGGAATGGTTACCAGCAGAATTAGGGGTTTGGTTGAAGGTTTATGTGACTTTGTGAGACATTGTTAGACATTTATGTAAATAAGACATTTGAAGAAGGATATTAACACAGAAACAGTAATTTACAGTGGAAAAAAGACTTAAGTCCATAAAGTTCAACCTTAGAACACCTCCTGAAGCCACGATCAAAAAAGCATCTATAGCCTTCTAAAAAACTGTATTTTATTTTAGAAATCACACAGATAGTTTGTTCGGGGATAGTATGGAATGATACAGAAAATGGGTCATATAAATTCATTTTTGGAGGTGAGTCCCGCAAACCGATCAGCGGCACGTCTTACTCTGTTTCTGCCACGTGTCTTTATAAAAAAATCATGTAAATAAGTTAAAAAAGCAGATGCCATCCTTCAAAAAATCCCTCTGCTCATTTCTTGAAATCAGTATGGTTCCCAGTCAGTATGTTTTGTTTTTTTTGTCTTCTGGAATATCATTAAATTGAAATTCTGGTTCTATGCCATTGTCTCTTTCCTGATTATCCGCCTCTGGTGGCAAGTTAACATACTTGTGAATGTTGATCTGCCCTTGGCTTTTGTCTTCTTCTTTAATCTTTTCGGATGCTTGAGGGATATTCCAAGTTCCTCCATTATTGCATTGAAGGAAAGACACTGCGGGATGAGGGACAGAATAAAACACCGCATTAATAACACTGAAAACGACAGGTTATCCCCTAAAATTCCAGTTTAGTGGGTCTTCTAACATTAATGAGCAGTGGTAGCTATTTAACGCATGTGTGAGAAAGAAATACTAAGTGATGCAGATGTTCTCACTGGAGGCCACCATGAAACTACGTTTCCTTAAAAACTTGGAAACCTTAGAAACGTTGTATCCGAGGTAAATCATCATACCATGTTAGCTGTGGAATAATAAAAAAAATATTTGGTAAAGATGAATACCTTTACTAGCCAACCGAATTGCATTAGGTTGCACATTTTTAAGACCACTTAGGTCTCTTCTTCAGACATACAATACCCTACATATTATACCATACAATATACTCAATAAGATGCCTGAATGAGATCTCGTAATCTATTTCCGTTAAATTACTAATTCAGTTACCAGTAAATGCCTCATCTTTACCAAATCTTGTATTAAGTCATTAAGAAGACACCATGATCATCATCAACATGCAACAATGGATTTCCAAAGCTGCATATCTGTCACCATGGATGGATATTTTATATGTAGGTGTGATAACAACTTAAATCAAATATCACATTGGAATGTCAATAGCAAAGTTGTCTGATTAATCACTGAGTTTTTATTTATTCCCAATAAATAGCCCTAAAGGTAATTATTTGCATGATAATCTGGTGTTTGCGTGATCTTCTGGATTTCCCTGGGTTGAGATGAAAATACATATCGTAAGATTACTGTAGAAAATGAAATCAGTTCAAGACTGCTACAGAATAATTTATCTCTGCTATATACGTATTCTGCAGGGCAAATAGCTGAGGGGTGCAGAAAAGGGCAAATGCCCATTGGGGGGTTCCGCAGAATCCCCCCATGCGTTTCCAATGGGGACAACAGACAATTATTAAGGAAAACTCAGCTATTATATGCATTAAAGAGCTGGCGCTCCTTTAAGGCAGACTGGGCTACTGTAGGCTTGTACCAGACCTTTAACCTCTACCTTTCCAGACTATGGAAACTCCAGGGGTGATGTTGTGAAAGAGCCTGGCTTGTAGCCCAGTCTGGCCTGTTTGCGGGGAAAGTTTATACGTTTTCATTAATGCTCTGACAGCAGTATGGAGGGATTTGTATCCT
The DNA here is from genome assembly GCA_009364415.1 of Spea multiplicata. Classification (NCBI taxonomy): domain Eukaryota; kingdom Metazoa; phylum Chordata; class Amphibia; order Anura; family Pelobatidae; genus Spea; species Spea multiplicata. The sequence continues at coordinate 9,555 of VKOC01047116.1, forward strand.
GATAAAGAAATTAGCGTCCCCGCTCTGCAGTGAGGCACGCGTATAACGAACTCTATATGCCATCCATCTAAATATCACAGTGAATTAGAATAAATGGGACTGCTCTTGGAGCAGTTCAGGTGTGGAATAATTAACGACCCTGAGCTGAAAAACACCAGCTCTGAACATTTGTGGCGGCTGATGAATGGATTATTGTGTGTGTTTTTGCAAATTAAGCTGGCAAGAAGTCAGCAGTTTTGTACCTCTTAGAACGCAGAAAGAATGAGCTACACTTCATTCCTTCTCAATGCACTGCACACTGTTCCGAGACAGGTTTAAAGTTCTCTCAGCGGAATGATTAACGAAAGTGTTAAGTCAGATGTCACTAACACAATTACACATCTGATATGCCTACCTGAATTGTCCTGCTGGCTTGACTGTGCATTCATGCACACGTCCGACATCCTCTTCATTCTCATCACCGTACCCAATATGCACACTAGGCTCTGTGACACGAACACTGGGGCTGTACATACACATGTACACATAGACCACTGGATATTGCTAGCAGTATCACCGTACTGACACATTTATCGTATACCATATGCTAGCAGTATCATCGTTAAAATAATACTTTAACTGTCACAGTAGTGTAACAGGAGTAATAATTTGGCTAGAATTATATATTATATTCGAATATTATATATATATATATAATAATAT
>VKOC01047119.1:0-12264 GCA_009364415.1 Spea multiplicata
CGTCGCTCGCGGCAGCAGCACAGGCAGAGAGGAACTCGTAGTTTACCGCCGCGGGCATGCCGGCGGCGATCAAGTGTTGGATCGCCGCTGCATGTCCACGGAGGTTGTTTTACCTCCCCTGCCTGTGTGGCTCCTCCGCGTCTTTCACGGAGGTAACACAGGCAGGAAGTTTTGTTTGTTGTTGTCATCGCGACGACGCTAATTGCGCCGGTCGCGATGACGTCATCTTACCTGCTCTCCCGCCATTGGCTCTATTTAAACCTTCCTGGTTCCTTGTTTCCTTGCCCGTTCAACGAGTCCATGTTAATGTTCTCTGGGTGCTCTTGTTTATTGATTGATCTCCACGTGTACCAGACCTCGGCTTTGTTATTCGACTTTGATCCTGCGCTGCCCGTCCCGACCTCGGCTTTCTTATTGACCTTGATCCTACGCGTGCCGTCCAGACCTCGGCTTTGTTATTGACCTTGATCCTGTGCTGCCTGCCCCGACCCCGGCTATTGTATTGACCACGCTCCTGTGCTGCCTGTCTCGATCCCGGCTTGTTTATCGGAGATATTTCTGCATCGTGGGTCCACCCCCTGTGGTGCCTGATCCGGCGTAACACATTGAACGGGCCATACTATGGACCCCGCGGAAATGGCTAACGTCCTCTCCCGCCAGGACCTGCAGGACCAGCTTCTTACGTCCCATTCCTCGCAATTACAGTCCTTATCCGGCAAACTGGACACCATGACTGAACTGTTACGGTCTCTGGCTGTCACTCCTTCTGCCAGACCGTCCTTCTCGCCTAGGGATCCCAGCCCAGAGGAAGGAGGCGCTACTGCTCGCTTGCCTCTCCCGGACAAATATGCTGGGGATCCTAAAGAATGCAGGGAGTTCCTAAACCAATGTTTGCTGCATTTCCGCAACCATCCCCGGGCGTTTTGTACTTCCTCCAAAAGAGTGTCCTTCATCATCTCACTGTTGAAGGGTGAGGCTCTTCTATGGGCCTCTCCCCTTATTGAGCAGGACTCTGACCTGATGGACGACTGCCCAGCTTTCATGGCAGCCTTGCGTTCAGTCTTCGATATGCCAGGTCGCAAAGAAACAGCGGAGAACTCCTTATTGGAGATACAACAGGGACATAAGACCCTAGCCCAATATACGGTGGAATTCCGTACTCTGGCCAGTGAACTCCAATGGAATCAAGGCGCCCTCCGAGCCGCTTATCGGAAGGGTCTCAATGACAAGATCAAGGATGTGCTGTTGTTCCATGACCCTCCATCTGACCTGGAGGACTTTATCACCCTCTGTTTGCGCATTGACAAGCGCATTCAGGAGAGACACCTGGAGAAGGACAAAGGCAGGCGATATCGACCGCTCACCGCTCTTAGCAATTCCCAGTCTCCACATACCACACCTAGCCATCTCTCTGAGGAACCCATGGAGATTGGCACCATACGTCACCTCACCGAAGAAGACACGAAGGAGGAATCAAGGTCTCTGTTTCTACTGCGGACAAGCGGATCACTTCCTACGTACATGCCCGCAACGTCCGGGAAACGAAAGAGCTTAGGGACCAAAGGAGGAGAACCCCTAAGCATTAAGAACATTTCTCCTCCCCAACGTATGTTGATACCCGTCTCGCTTAGGTGGCTAGACCACTCCGTGGTCACCCACGCTTTCATAGACTCCGGGGCGGCTGGAGTATTTCTGGACGAACAATGGGCCGTCCGACACGGGATACCACTACGTCCCAAAAAGACTCCTTCTGTGGTGACTGTCGTGGACGGTAGTCTCTTAGGTCGGGGAGTGGTCACCCAAGAGACCAGTCCGCTTACTATGCACATTGGAGCAACCCACAGAGAAACCATCACGTTTGAACTCATACAGTCACCTCATGCCCCTTTGATACTGGGGTTCACCTGGCTAAGGCTGCACAACCCTCGCATTGACTGGGACACAGGCGAGATACTTGCATGGAGTCCTTCCTGTCACCACCGTTGTTCTCTACCTTGCACTCGGGTGAACCTCGTTTTGGAAATCAAGCCTACTGACCCCAAGCTTCTAGTGCCGAAACATTATTGGGACTTTCTGGACGTATTTTCCAAAAGCCAGGCAGAACGCCTACCCCCACACAGACCCTACGACTGTGCCATAGACTTGTTGCCGGGTACCATGCCACCACGGGGGCGCACATATCCCCTGTCGGAGCCCGAGAATGAGGCCCTTGAATTATACATCAAAGAGAGCCTGGATAAGGGCTTCATCCGACCCTCTTCCTCACCAGCAGGGGCCGGATTCTTTTTTGTGTCCAAGAAGGAGGGCTCCCTTCGACCATGCATTGACTACAGGGGACTAAATCGCATTACCATAAAAAAACGGTATCCTCTTCCGTTAATCACGGAGATCTATGACAGATTGAAGGGGGCTACGATATTCACCAAACTCGACCTTAGAGGGGCATACAACCTAGTACGCGTTAAAGAAAACGACGAATGGAAGACCGCCTTTAATACAAGATATGGTCATTATGAGTACAGGGTCATGCCCTTCGGCCTCTGTAACGCTCCTGCCGTGTTTCAAGCCTTCGTTAATGACGTGTTCCGAGACATGTTGCTCTCCCACGTAGTCGTCTACCTCGACGATATCCTTGTATACTCACCTGACGTCAAAACCCATCGGATACATCTACGTTCTGTTCTGCAAAGACTGCGTGAGAACAGCCTCTATGCCAAAGCCGAGAAATGCGACTTTGAAAAGAACAGCCTTCCATTTCTCGGGTACATCATCTCCGCTAATGGCCTCGAAATGGACCCCAGCAAGTTGAAGGCTATCCTCGATTGGCCTATTCCCCGTACCGTAAAAGCTGTTCAACGCTTCCTGGGATTCGCCAATTACTATCGGCGCTTCTTACGCAATTATGCCTCCATCGCAGCGCCCATTATCGCCTTTACTAAAAAAGGGGCTAATCCCAAGTACTGGTCCGTGGAAGCCGTGAAAGCCTTCGAGCGACTGAAACAAGCCTTCTGTTCAGCTCCCGTTCTGCAACGACCTGATCCTGCCTTACAGTACCTCCTAGAAGTGGACGCTTCAGAAAACGGTGCTGGGGCTGTTCTATCTCAACGAAACCCGACTACGTCCAAATACCTCCCCTGTGCGTTCTTCTCAAAGGGCTTCTCACCCGCCGAACGCAACTATGATGTGGGAAACAGAGAACTACTCGCGGTCAAAATGGCCTTTGAGGAATGGCGTCACCTACTCGAAGGTACCAAACTGCCTGTTGTGGTCATGACGGACCACAAGAACCTACAGTATATAGAATCTGCTCGACGCCTGAATCCTCGACAAGCCAGATGGGCTTTGTTCTTTACCCGCTTTAATTATGTTATGACATATCAGCCCGGCAGTAAAAACGTCAAAGCAGACGCTCTCTCCCGTCAATTCGATAGCCATCGTGACTTCACCCAAGAGGAACCCATCATTCCACAAGCACGCGTCATCTCTGCCTTATCTTCTTCCATGATGCATCGGATCCGTATGCAGCAGGCGCACATCACCGCTTCCCAACGTCCTCCTTCGGGTCGCCTCTACGTTCCTCAGCGGTTTCGTGATGCTGTCCTCCACTGGGGTCATAACCCACCTCTGGCCGGCCATCCCGGAGCCCGCAAAACAGAGTACCACATCCGGAAAACCTTTTGGTGGCCGTCTTTAACACGTGACGTCAACGCCTTCATTGCCACCTGTCCCCAATGTGCTCGTCACAAGTCCGTGCACACCCGGCCTTCTGGTCTCTTATTACCTCTTCCCGTTCCAAAAACCCCATGGACTCATATAGCTATGGACTTCATTGTCGACCTTCCTGTCTCTAAAGGGTTCACTACCATCCTCGTTGTGGTCGACAGATTCTCCAAACAGGCCCACTTTATTGCCCTACACAAGCTACCCACGGCATCCCAATTGGCAGATGTGTTCATCAGAAACGTGGTGCGGTTGCATGGCCTGCCGCTCCACGTAGTATCGGATAGGGGTCCCCAGTTTGTATCCAGATACTGGAGGACTCTGTGCTGCAAGTTAGGCATCCGGACACATCTGTCCTCAGCCTATCACCCGCAATCGAACGGCCAGACGGAGCGCACCAATCAGACCTTAAAACAATACCTGCGCTTATACGTCAATGAACGCCAAGACAACTGGTCGTCTCTGTTACCCATGGCCGAATTGTCCTACAACAACGCTGTCCACAAATCTTTACGTTGTTCGCCGTTTTATGCCGCTTTGGGATACCATCCAGTTGTCCTACCACCGCCTTCTGCCGCTCGCGGTGCTTGCATTCCTGCCGTCGAGGAGCGGGTTGCCGATATGCGTGCCCATTGGGAAGCCCTCAGCACCCAGCTGACCAAGGCCCAGACCCGCAGCAAGGCTGCTGCTGACAAGCATCGTGCTGCGCCTCCTCGCTACGAGGTCGGCGACTATGTCTGGCTGTCCGCACGGAACATCGCACTACGTCAGCCCAGTAGGACACTTGGTCCCCGATTCCTCGGTCCCTTCCGCATCATCCATCGCGTCAACGAGGTTGCCGTGTCCCTTGCTCTTCCTCCGTCTATGCGTATCCCCAACACGTTTCACGTATCTCTCCTTAAGCCCTGCGTGGTTAATCGCTATTCTGTGTCCCTTCGTCCTCCTGCCCCTGTCCTTGTCCGCGGTCACGAGGAACACGTCGTCCGCCGCGTGCTCGACTCCCGTTGGCACCGCAGGTCCCTCCAATATCTGCTCGATTGGCGTGGGTACGGTCCTGAAGAACGAACCTGGGTTCCTGCCCGCGCTGTGCACGCGCCTCTCTGTGTCTCCCGGTTCCATGCCCGATTCCCTCTCCGTCCTGGTCCTTCGCGCCCGGAGCGCGCTCCTGGGAGGGGGGGTTGTGTTACACTTACCTGTCCGGCCGGGGTCCCACGGCGTCCCTCGCGCACGTCCCTCTCGTGTACTGACGTGCGCTCTACACGCACACGAGGGGGCGTGCGTATTGAGCAGGCACGCCTCCCGGTTCCTGACAGCTCTGTTCGGGCTGCCGCAGCATATCAGCGGCGATCGGAAAACCGATCCGCCGCTACATGCTCGCGGCACCCGAACAGTACCTCTTCTGCCTGTGTGGCACTGCCGCGTCGCTCGCGGCAGCAGCACAGGCAGAGAGGAACTCGTAGTTTACCGCCGCGGGCATGCCGGCGGCGATCAAGTGTTGGATCGCCGCTGCATGTCCACGGAGGTTGTTTTACCTCCCCTGCCTGTGTGGCTCCTCCGCGTCTTTCACGGAGGTAACACAGGCAGGAAGTTTTGTTTGTTGTTGTCATCGCGACGACGCTAATTGCGCCGGTCGCGATGACGTCATCTTACCTGCTCTCCCGCCATTGGCTCTATTTAAACCTTCCTGGTTCCTTGTTTCCTTGCCCGTTCAACGAGTCCATGTTAATGTTCTCTGGGTGCTCTTGTTTATTGATTGATCTCCACGTGTACCAGACCTCGGCTTTGTTATTCGACTTTGATCCTGCGCTGCCCGTCCCGACCTCGCTTTTTATTCGAACTTTGATCCTACGCTGCCCGTCCAGACCTCGGCTTTGTTATTGACCTTGATCCTGTGCTGCCTGCCCCGACCCCGGCTATTGTATTGACCACGCTCCTGTGCTGCCTGTCTCGATCCCGGCTTGTTTATCGGAGATATTTCTGCATCGTGGGTCCACCCCCTGTGGTGCCTGATCCGGCGTAACACTAGTGGTTGGTTGTTAATTCAGGTTGTGGTTCAAATACAAGAGGTGCTATAAATCTGTTGTGCCTTAAGAAATCAAGTATTTCCATATAATGTACACCGATCAGCCATAACATCATGACCATCTGCCTAATATTGTGTAGGTCCATCTTTTGCCTCCAAAACAGCCCTGATCTATCGAGGCATGGACTCCACTAGTCCTCTGAAGGTGTTCTTTGGTATCTGGCACAAACATGTTAGAAGCAGGTTCTTTACATCCTGTGAGTTTCGAGGTGGGACCTCCATGGATGCATCCTGGTGCCGTGTGTTCTACAGGTAAGCAACGCACATGCACCTGGCCATCCATGTAAAAGAAAATGTGATCCATCAGACCAGGCCACCTGGTTCCATTTTTCCGTGGGCCAGTTCTTATGCTCATGTGCCCAGGGCCGGCCCTACAATGGGGCCAACTGGGGCAATTGCCCCAGGCGGCACTTTAGAAGGGGCGGCACTTTGCCGCCCCAAGCGTTTTTTTTTGAAGCGGAAGAGAGAGAGAGGGGCGCCGAGTGGTTTTCTCTTACCCGCTCAGCGCCCCTCTCTCTCCTCTGCGGCGAGTCTCCCTGTTCGGTCCTGGTGCCGGCTTGTAATGCTGAGCGCCGGAAGTGGCATCAGTTTCCGGCGCTCAGCATTACAAGCCTGCACCGTGGCAGAGCAGGGAGACTCGCCGCAGGACTCTTCAAAGGTAAGTACCGCCGGCGGGGGGGCGGCATTTTAAACTTCGCCCCAGGCGGCGTTAAGTCTTCGGCCGACCCTGCATACACTGATGACATTAATGTAAAGGATCAAGATTTCTTTAGTTTTCATAGTTCTGCTGTGCCATCAAAATAACAATTAGGTTTCTTAAGTAATAATATATGTCAAGTGCAATGCAGAGAGAGAGAACATGTATTTGTGTGTATGCAGTAATCCACATTAAATGTTATTAAAGTGACCTTTTTTCTGCATTAACATCAGGAATTATTAGAAACTGACCTTTTGAGGTAAATATAAGTTCTGCCTGGAAATATGAATAAATAATGGCTGTTATGTATGATGCATTTTTATCCTATAGTTAATTGATCAATTTCCTGTTACTTTCAAACCTTTAATTTGCTCTCGCATATTACGAAATTAAGTATAGGCATCTGGATCAAATTGTATAGACTGTGCAATAATTACCAAATAAAGTAAAACAAATAAGCTGCTGCAATATAAAAGTAAACAGGGCAATGGCTAAACAACCTTGCTGTAGAGAAGTAATCTGTTATTTTATGGCAAGACAGGAGGCTTCATATTTGCATCATTTTCTTTATAAAACTCCAGCCAGCAAATAAATGGTTAACATCAGAAACCAATAAGAAAACAAGACATGTCCCATTAAATAGCGCCTCTTAATTTGCTGCTAGCCCTGCCAGGTGAAACACCCCTCTTTTCTAGTGTGCTACACACTGTGATTTGTAATTTTCAGTGTTTATTATTATTATTGTGTATTTTATGGATTTTATGTGTTTTTATCTTGTTTATTAGTTTTATTCTGTGGGTTTTGTTCCTCTGTGTTTTGTTATTTTTTAATCAGGCTGTTTTTTTGTCTATTTGGATTGTCTATTTCTATGTTGTTTGCCCCTTACCTTCATTTTCTAGCGTTAGCCCTGTTGTGCGGTCCTACCGCATCTGGCAGTGGGGTCAGACCGCATCTTTGTCTGGGGTGCCGCAGTTTGGCCCTCCCACGTGGTCTGTCGCCTGCCGGGGGTGCCGCTTGTCTTGTCTCTGGTGTGTTGCTGGCCCCTAGCGGGACCGCTGCCTCGCTTCTTTGCAGCACACGGCTACTCAGCCGTACCGTTTCACGCGCAGCAGTCCACCATGTTTATCTGGCTCTGTCTACATAACAGGGCCATAGCATAATCGTGACGCGGAGCATTTTTCCCTCTGTTTCTCCGCTCGAGGGTGACCCCCTCGCCATATATCATAGAAGGTGACCCCCTCGGTATCTTAATAAAGTTGGAAAAAAATACAATTATTTTCAGTTATTCTCATATATATTTATATAAGTACAGCCTGACTGCCTTATGCCTTATGGTAGTTTGTTGTGGTCTAGGCCACTTGTATATTATAGAGTCACCACTCTACTGTACCGCCCCATTAGGGTGACCCCCAAAGTACTTGGGACCGGGGTTCCGCCCCGTGGTGTTTCACCAAGCTTCTGAAGCTCGTCATGGCGTTCCTGCAGGGGCGCAGGATTCGATCCATAGTGTATTTGGACGACATACTGCTAATGGCGCAAGATCAGAGTTCTCTCCGCAGAGACACTCTGCTTACGGTGCAGCTTGGGTTGGGTTACATAATCAACGACAAGAAATCGGAACTGATCCCAACTCAATGGGTTCAATTCATTGGATTCATGGTGGATTACGTGGAGACGGTTTTAAGACTCTCTCAAGCAAAACTCTTGTCCATGAAGAGAGACGTTCAGCGTCTCCTGCGTCGCTCATGAGCGTCCCTCAGGGATCTACACCTTGATCCCTTTACGGCACCTGTTTTCGGAAGGTAAGTCATACCAGTCTATCAATGTGGCATGTTCCGCTATTTCTGCTGCTCACGGAATTGAGTGCGGGAGTGAATCTTGGGAGAGATCCGATTCGAGGTATTCCTCTTTCTGGGATGTTTCTATTGTTCTTCAGTTTGTGAAGTCATGGCTGGATAATGACTCCCTTATCTTAGGTGTGTTATTGGGGTTTTGTTTTACTACATATATATTGTATGAGTGATGTTATGTTTGCTTTCGTGTATTGCATTGTCATATGCCGTTTACTTTCACAATGTTTTCTGGGTTTTTTTGTTGCATAATTTGATCCCATCTGGAGTTTAGTTTGTTTTAGATAGAAGTTTTCCCGGTTCCTTGCCTGTTGCGGTTCCCAGCTGTTGGATAGGATTGTGTGCTATCTGTTCAGCACATCAAAGAAGAGGAAGTGGAGAATTCTGGGGGCTATCTCTTATTGGTTCTTTGTTTCTGATGTTAACCATTTCACTTCCTGTCAATAATAAAATTTAGATGAGCTCTCCCTAATTCCCATCACCCATTAATATTACTTAATACTTAAATCATATAAGATTCCAGTTGTCAAAAACTGGGAAAAATTAGCAGAATTCCATGACTTCATTCATATAGAAACAGTAGGCAGCATGCAGTATTATAGGAGTAAGAAAGTACTTTATGTATTTGTGCAAATACATTTTTTAATTTTTAATTTTACTGAGATATTGTCTAGTCATTTAAAGCAATTTTTATAGTTTGAACAGGTTTCTTCCCTTTGTAAGCACTGTGTGGGAGAAGAGATATCACAGGTGCTAACCATACAATGTAGTTTACTGTCAGGACTCGGGTGATCAGGTCGGGTAGGAGCCCATGCGCAGGGGATACTTGGGGTTCAGTCTGTAACCCATGATGCATGATTATGCAAACAAAGACACCACAAGTAGAAATCCAGGTAATGCAGTTTATTTTATGTATATAACAGGACCAACAAATAAGGGCAATATAGTCTAAGCAAGTAACTGGACTTATGACAAAATAAAATACAGGTAATAAGTCTTTTGGCAGGGAGCCCGCTTGGAAGGGCACGATAGACAGAGAGCCCGCTTGGAAGGGTACGAAAAGCACACAGCCTGCTTCAAAGGACACAAAAGCAGGGAGTCCACTTGGAAGGACACAAAAGCAGGGAGTCCACTTGGAAGGACACAAAAGCAGGGAACCAGGAACAATACAGGTGCAGAGCCACAGCAGGAAGGTCAATAGACTTCAATACAAAGGCCCTGACTGAAGGGCAGGGCAGGTTCATAAAGGCAGGGTAATCCAGGTAACAAGGCCCAGCTGGATGTATTGACTAGGGCTCAACCCAGATAACAAGGCACACCTGAGTTCTGAGTGCTCCAGAGGGTGGAGGACGGCCACTAGTGGTAGCAGATTTAAAGCCACAGGTAAAAAGCCATGGTTCAGGCAGCGAAAAAGTGGTTCCTGACATTTACTCTTTTCGATGATCAGAACATGTGCAGTAAAGGTCCAAATAATAGAAGAAAAGGTCTAGTTAGGGATGCCCGGGGTTGAACAGTAAGCAGTTATCAGAAAAAAAAATACTATTGTTTTTGTGTCAAAGAGCTTGGGAAGTCTCTGTTCCACAATGATTGGTACACAGTTAGGATGCATGATTGAGAGTGTGAGAGAGCGTGAAAGAGCATGAGAGAGTAAATGAGGGGGGATGACAACTAATTTAAAATCCTGGTGCCGTAACTTGGCCGGCAGAGACCACTGGTCTTCCTGCTCTATCAGTTAAATGTCCATACAAGTGACTTTATTGGTCGTTCGTACGGACATTTAACTGTTGCAGCAGGGAGACAAGTGGTCAAGTTATACCTTAAGGAGTTAAGGGGCCGTGGGAGTGAGCCCATTGGTCACTTGCACGGCCCTTTAACCTACGGAAATCCGTAGTTTCGCTGTCAGGAGTTAAAAAGGCTGTGCGAGTGATCCTATTGGTCACCTGCAGGGTCTTCCTCTTGCATCAACCAATCAACTGCAAACGACCAATAGGCTCACTCACACTGCCCTGTAACCTCTGACGGCGAACTAGATGGGGAAGGGACCAGGGAGATTAGTAGACGATCACGAAGATTCTTCGTGTTGTGTGTCTTTGTCTTCGTGTACGTTTTATCGTCGCTATCTTCTCTTCTTCATGTTCGTCCGAAGATGAATGCTCAAGTCTACAAATTACAATTAACCATTTCAGTGCCTGTAAGGAAAGCTGTGCATTAATTTACCCCCGCAGACAAGGGAGGAGGCATTATACTATATTTTAGGGCATTTGAGTGAGGTTACTTTTTTATATTCAAACTACTGTTTGTTATTTTTGAGGATCTTTTGTTCTGCCCCCACAGCAGTAGCGCAGACTATTTTAAAAAAGTAGCTTGAAGTCCATAGAACCCCTTCACTTTTTACTTTATTTTTCTTTTCATCTTAAGGGATTCTTTTGCAACTCTGTTATAGCCTTGTGATTATTTAACATATTATCAAAAGTTGGGTATTAGGGTCACCAGTATCTCTGGTATTGCAATGTCAACACTTAATTAGCAGCTGTTAGATCTTTTCAAGTCATAGAAGCTTAACAGGCAGAACAACTTAAAACTCTGCCCAGATTTTCTGGGAACTCTGCCAAAAAGCCAATTACATCCTGTAAAGCTTTATATTTAACAGCTGCTTATTAAATGCTAGCAACACTTCCAGAAAATGTGAGAGGGAGTAGATGGTACATAGCTACAAAAACTAAGTTTTCAAATAAAAGGAAAATGTTGAGCTTTTTCGTTCATTTTCATTTTCAAATGGGACGTATGGGACAGTACAAACAACAATAAACAAAGCTTGGGTAGAAGTTGATGGATTCTAATATGCAAAACATACTACAAATGTAATTGTGATTACCTTGGCTTCATAGGCATCGCTATGAGCAGGACAATTAACCCCCTAGATTATTCCAAGATATACCCATGAGATATACCCCCACTCTCTGCATCAATAGCTAGTGCATACTGATGAAGGAACACTAAAGCAGAGGTCTGAGGTGACAGACCTCACGCTACCACAACAGGATGGCGGATGGAAGATGATCAAAGATAAGAAAGGCAAGAGATGGGGAGACAGGAGTGTAAGGGCTGTGTATATGTGTGTTTGTAAGCTTGTGTGTGTGTAAAGGCAGTTTATGTGCAGGTGTGTGATAAGAGCAGTGTAGATATTTGTGTTTGTAAGCTGGTGTTTGTATGTGTACACATGTGTGTGTGTATGGACAGCCTTGTGTAAGGGCAATAAAAGAGTATATGTGTGTATAGACAGGTGTGTGGAAGGGCAGTGTATGTGTGTTTATGGGCACGTGGTTGTAAAGCCAGTGGGTGTGTGTGGGCATTGTATGTGTATATGTGTGTTTATGGACAGGTGTGTGTAAAGGCAGTGTATGCTTATGTTTATCGACAGGTGTGTGTAAAGTTAGTGTGTGTGGGCTGGTGTGTGTAAGGCCAGTGTATGAGTATATGTGTGTGTAAAGGCAGTATGTATTGGTGTGTGGAAAGGCAGCGTATGTCTATATATGTGTTTATATAGGAGAGACAGGGGAAAAGAGGAGTAGGTACTCACTGGATACAAGTGTATCACCATCAATAAAGACGAGAACTGTTTTTTGACCATTATCCGGGCTGAGTCTTTTTTTCATTTTTATTATTGATGGTGATACACTTGTATCTAGTGAGTACCTACTCCTCTGTGAGGAGGTGATCATTTGCTATATTTGTGTGTTTATGGGCAGGTATTTGTAAAGACAGTGTGTAACAGCAGAGTATGTGTATATGTTTGTTTATGGACATGTGTGTATAAGGCCAGTGTATGTGTATATGTGTGTTTATGGGCAGGTGTGTGTAAAGGTAGCGTGTATGGGCCATCATGTGTAAGGGCCGTGTATGGCTAAATGTCC
>VKOC01047120.1:0-14088 GCA_009364415.1 Spea multiplicata
TTGTAATGCTGAGCGCCGGAAGTGGCATCAGTTTCCGGCGCTCAGCATTACAAGCCTGCACCGTGGCAGAGCAGGGAGACTCGCCGCAGGACTCTTCAAAGGTAAGTACCGCCGGCGGGGGGGCGGCATTTTAAACTTCGCCCCAGGCGGCGTTAAGTCTTCGGCCGACCCTGCATACACTGATGACATTAATGTAAAGGATCAAGATTTCTTTAGTTTTCATAGTTCTGCTGTGCCATCAAAATAACAATTAGGTTTCTTAAGTAATAATATATGTCAAGTGCAATGCAGAGAGAGAGAACATGTATTTGTGTGTATGCAGTAATCCACATTAAATGTTATTAAAGTGACCTTTTTTCTGCATTAACATCAGGAATTATTAGAAACTGACCTTTTGAGGTAGATATAAGTTCTGCCTGGAAATATGAATAAATAATGGCTGTTATGTATGATGCATTTTTATCCTATAGTTAATTGATCAATTTCCTGTTACTTTCAAACCTTTAATTTGCTCTCGCATATTACGAAATTAAGTATAGGCATCTGGATCAAATTGTATAGACTGTGCAATAATTACCAAATAAAGTAAAACAAATAAGCTGCTGCAATATAAAAGTAAACAGGGCAATGGCTAAACAACCTTGCTGTAGAGAAGTAATCTGTTATTTTATGGCAAGACAGGAGGCTTCATATTTGCCATCCATTTTCTTACTAAAACTCCAGCAGCAAATAAATGGTTAACATCAGAAACCAATAAAAACAGACATGTCCAATAAATAGCCCTCTTCTTTTGCTGCTTAAGCCTCCCAGGTGAACACCCTCTTTTCTAGTGTGCTACACTGTGATTTGTAATTTTCAGTGTTTATTATTATTATTGTGTATTTTATGGATTTTATGTGTTTTTATCTTGTTTATTAGTTTTATTCTGTGGGTTTTGTTCCTCTGTGTTTTGTTATTTTTTAATCAGGCTGTTTTTTTGTCTATTTGGATTGTCTATTTCTATGTTGTTTGCCCCTTACCTTCATTTTCTAGCGTTAGCCCTGTTGTGCGGTCCTACCGCATCTGGCAGTGGGGTCAGACCGCATCTTTGTCTGGGGTGCCGCAGTTTGGCCCTCCCACGTGGTCTGTCGCCTGCCGGGGGTGCCGCTTGTCTTGTCTCTGGTGTGTTGCTGGCCCCTAGCGGGACCGCTGCCTCGCTTCTTTGCAGCACACGGCTACTCAGCCGTACCGTTTCACGCGCAGCAGTCCACCATGTTTATCTGGCTCTGTCTACATAACAGGGCCATAGCATAATCGTGACGCGGAGCATTTTTCCCTCTGTTTCTCCGCTCGAGGGTGACCCCCTCGCCATATATCATAGAAGGTGACCCCCTCGGTATCTTAATAAAGTTGGAAAAAAATACAATTATTTTCAGTTATTCTCATATATATTTATATAAGTACAGCCTGACTGCCTTATGCCTTATGGTAGTTTGTTGTGGTCTAGGCCACTTGTATATTATAGAGTCACCACTCTACTGTACCGCCCCATTAGGGTGACCCCCAAAGTACTTGGGACCGGGGTTCCGCCCCGTGGTGTTTCACCAAGCTTCTGAAGCTCGTCATGGCGTTCCTGCAGGGGCGCAGGATTCGATCCATAGTGTATTTGGACGACATACTGCTAATGGCGCAAGATCAGAGTTCTCTCCGCAGAGACACTCTGCTTACGGTGCAGCTTGGGTTGGGTTACATAATCAACGACAAGAAATCGGAACTGATCCCAACTCAATGGGTTCAATTCATTGGATTCATGGTGGATTACGTGGAGACGGTTTTAAGACTCTCTCAAGCAAAACTCTTGTCCATGAAGAGAGACGTTCAGCGTCTCCTGCGTCGCTCATGAGCGTCCCTCAGGGATCTACACCTTGATCCCTTTACGGCACCTGTTTTCGGAAGGTAAGTCATACCAGTCTATCAATGTGGCATGTTCCGCTATTTCTGCTGCTCACGGAATTGAGTGCGGGAGTGAATCTTGGGAGAGATCCGATTCGAGGTATTCCTCTTTCTGGGATGTTTCTATTGTTCTTCAGTTTGTGAAGTCATGGCTGGATAATGACTCCCTTATCTTAGGTGTGTTATTGGGGTTTTGTTTTACTACATATATATTGTATGAGTGATGTTATGTTTGCTTTCGTGTATTGCATTGTCATATGCCGTTTACTTTCACAATGTTTTCTGGGTTTTTTTGTTGCATAATTTGATCCCATCTGGAGTTTAGTTTGTTTTAGATAGAAGTTTTCCCGGTTCCTTGCCTGTTGCGGTTCCCAGCTGTTGGATAGGATTGTGTGCTATCTGTTCAGCACATCAAAGAAGAGGAAGTGGAGAATTCTGGGGGCTATCTCTTATTGGTTCTTTGTTTCTGATGTTAACCATTTCACTTCCTGTCAATAATAAAATTTAGATGAGCTCTCCCTAATTCCCATCACCCATTAATATTACTTAATACTTAAATCATATAAGATTCCAGTTGTCAAAAACTGGGAAAAATTAGCAGAATTCCATGACTTCATTCATATAGAAACAGTAGGCAGCATGCAGTATTATAGGAGTAAGAAAGTACTTTATGTATTTGTGCAAATACATTTTTTAATTTTTAATTTTACTGAGATATTGTCTAGTCATTTAAAGCAATTTTTATAGTTTGAACAGGTTTCTTCCCTTTGTAAGCACTGTGTGGGAGAAGAGATATCACAGGTGCTAACCATACAATGTAGTTTACTGTCAGGACTCGGGTGATCAGGTCGGGTAGGAGCCCATGCGCAGGGGATACTTGGGGTTCAGTCTGTAACCCATGATGCATGATTATGCAAACAAAGACACCACAAGTAGAAATCCAGGTAATGCAGTTTATTTTATGTATATAACAGGACCAACAAATAAGGGCAATATAGTCTAAGCAAGTAACTGGACTTATGACAAAATAAAATACAGGTAATAAGTCTTTTGGCAGGGAGCCCGCTTGGAAGGGCACGATAGACAGAGAGCCCGCTTGGAAGGGTACGAAAAGCACACAGCCTGCTTCAAAGGACACAAAAGCAGGGAGTCCACTTGGAAGGACACAAAAGCAGGGAGTCCACTTGGAAGGACACAAAAGCAGGGAACCAGGAACAATACAGGTGCAGAGCCACAGCAGGAAGGTCAATAGACTTCAATACAAAGGCCCTGACTGAAGGGCAGGGCAGGTTCATAAAGGCAGGGTAATCCAGGTAACAAGGCCCAGCTGGATGTATTGACTAGGGCTCAACCCAGATAACAAGGCACACCTGAGTTCTGAGTGCTCCAGAGGGTGGAGGACGGCCACTAGTGGTAGCAGATTTAAAGCCACAGGTAAAAAGCCATGGTTCAGGCAGCGAAAAAGTGGTTCCTGACATTTACTCTTTTCGATGATCAGAACATGTGCAGTAAAGGTCCAAATAATAGAAGAAAAGGTCTAGTTAGGGATGCCCGGGGTTGAACAGTAAGCAGTTATCAGAAAAAAAAATACTATTGTTTTTGTGTCAAAGAGCTTGGGAAGTCTCTGTTCCACAATGATTGGTACACAGTTAGGATGCATGATTGAGAGTGTGAGAGAGCGTGAAAGAGCATGAGAGAGTAAATGAGGGGGGATGACAACTAATTTAAAATCCTGGTGCCGTAACTTGGCCGGCAGAGACCACTGGTCTTCCTGCTCTATCAGTTAAATGTCCATACAAGCGACTTTATTGGTCGTTCGTACGGACATTTAACTGTTGCAGCAGGGAGACAAGTGGTCAAGTTATACCTTAAGGAGTTAAGGGGCCGTGGGAGTGAGCCCATTGGTCACTTGCACGGCCCTTTAACCTACGGAAATCCGTAGTTTCGCTGTCAGGAGTTAAAAAGGCTGTGCGAGTGATCCTATTGGTCACCTGCAGGGTCTTCCTCTTGCATCAACCAATCAACTGCAAACGACCAATAGGCTCACTCACACTGCCCTGTAACCTCTGACGGCGAACTAGATGGGGAAGGGACCAGGGAGATTAGTAGACGATCACGAAGATTCTTCGTGTTGTGTGTCTTTGTCTTCGTGTACGTTTTATCGTCGCTATCTTCTCTTCTTCATGTTCGTCCGAAGATGAATGCTCAAGTCTACAAATTACAATTAACCATTTCAGTGCCTGTAAGGAAAGCTGTGCATTAATTTACCCCCGCAGACAAGGGAGGAGGCATTATACTATATTTTAGGGCATTTGAGTGAGGTTACTTTTTTATATTCAAACTACTGTTTGTTATTTTTGAGGATCTTTTGTTCTGCCCCCACAGCAGTAGCGCAGACTATTTTAAAAAAGTAGCTTGAAGTCCATAGAACCCCTTCACTTTTTACTTTATTTTTCTTTTCATCTTAAGGGATTCTTTTGCAACTCTGTTATAGCCTTGTGATTATTTAACATATTATCAAAAGTTGGGTATTAGGGTCACCAGTATCTCTGGTATTGCAATGTCAACACTTAATTAGCAGCTGTTAGATCTTTTCAAGTCATAGAAGCTTAACAGGCAGAACAACTTAAAACTCTGCCCAGATTTTCTGGGAACTCTGCCAAAAAGCCAATTACATCCTGTAAAGCTTTATATTTAACAGCTGCTTATTAAATGCTAGCAACACTTCCAGAAAATGTGAGAGGGAGTAGATGGTACATAGCTACAAAAACTAAGTTTTCAAATAAAAGGAAAATGTTGAGCTTTTTCGTTCATTTTCATTTTCAAATGGGACGTATGGGACAGTACAAACAACAATAAACAAAGCTTGGGTAGAAGTTGATGGATTCTAATATGCAAAACATACTACAAATGTAATTGTGATTACCTTGGCTTCATAGGCATCGCTATGAGCAGGACAATTAACCCCCTAGATTATTCCAAGATATACCCATGAGATATACCCCCACTCTCTGCATCAATAGCTAGTGCATACTGATGAAGGAACACTAAAGCAGAGGTCTGAGGTGACAGACCTCACGCTACCACAACAGGATGGCGGATGGAAGATGATCAAAGATAAGAAAGGCAAGAGATGGGGAGACAGGAGTGTAAGGGCTGTGTATATGTGTGTTTGTAAGCTTGTGTGTGTGTAAAGGCAGTTTATGTGCAGGTGTGTGATAAGAGCAGTGTAGATATTTGTGTTTGTAAGCTGGTGTTTGTATGTGTACACATGTGTGTGTGTATGGACAGCCTTGTGTAAGGCAATAAAAGAGTATATGTGTGTATAGACAGGTGTGTGGAAGGGCAGTGTATGTGTGTTTATGGGCATGTGGTTGTAAAGCCAGTGGGTGAGTGTGGGCATTGTATGTGTATATGTGTGTTTATGGACAGGTGTGTGTAAAGGCAGTGTATGCTTATGTTTATCGACAGGTGTGTGTAAAGTTAGTGTGTGTGGGCTGGTGTGTGTAAGGCCAGTGTATGAGTATATGTGTGTGTAAAGGCAGTATGTATTGGTGTGTGGAAAGGCAGCGTATGTCTATATATGTGTTTATATAGGAGAGACAGGGGAAAAGAGGAGTAGGTACTCACTGGATACAAGTGTATCACCATCAATAAAGACGAGAACTGTTTTTTGACCATTATCCGGGCTGAGTCTTTTTTTCATTTTTATTATTGATGGTGATACACTTGTATCTAGTGAGTACCTACTCCTCTGTGAGGAGGTGATCCTTTGCTATATTTGTGTGTTTATGGGCAGGTATTTGTAAAGACAGTGTGTAACGGCAGAGTATGTGTATATGTTTGTTTATGGACATGTGTGTATAAGGCCAGTGTATGTGTATATGTGTGTTTATGGGCAGGTGTGTGTAAAGGTAGCGTGTATGGGCCATCGTGTGTAAGGGCCGTGTATGGCTAAATGTCCTATCAATCTGTCTCTGCGCTTATTTGTAGACTATAAAGAAAAGCTTTCAAGAGTTTTCCTCTCTTTCTCAGGTCTGAAGCAATACCTGAGGAAGAGAGGAGAACTTTTGAAAGCTTGTCTTTTTTAGTTATTATGTTAATCCAATAAAAAATCTATCATTGCATACTGCAATACTCTGGTATTTTGGCATCTTATTTATATATATTTAGTTTTTTCAGTGGCATGATTTAGTGGTGGAAATTATTAGTGCCCCCCTATATATTGTTCCTGGAGTTGCCACTGCTTTACTTTTCCCATTTAGACAAATCAAGAAACTGTTAAATATGAAACATCAAACTCTTGAAATGTTAGCTTTCCTATTGAATGGTGGTTCCCATTACAGCCTAATTAAGCTTCCAAATGAAACAATAATTGTATTAAAAATCCTAATTGTAAATAAATAAAATAATATATAAGTGCAATACCCTAATTACAACATGATTAAAGAGGTGAGCAGTAGTTTGTATGGGATTATGATTCATCTTCACTTTAGCAGAAAGCATTGAAAAATGATCAATCTGGCCTTTTTAAGACTAGGGTAGAAATTGCACTAAAAAGTGATGAAAAAACTGATGAGCATTCTAAGGTTCTGCTTTTTTGTAATTCCTAACATGATGACCTTTACCCTCAGAAGGTTTAATACAGTCATTTACATACACTGTTTCCTAATTATATGCAAGCCCTTTAAAGATACATATCACAGATGAGGGCAACAAGAAAGAAGCATCAGGAGTTGGAACTAACAGCTGCTGATGGCAAAAGGTCATGTGGCTTGTAAGCAGTGAACTGTCACAAACACGTGGGCCTCGGACTGCTAATTTCAAATAGTCAGCACATCTGAGGTGATCAGGCATATGCACGTGAAATGTAAATACGTTTTTTTAATGATTTCTTGATATTGATGTCATATGTAATATACCCACAATATTGAAACTATTATCAGTCTACTAATAAGAAGACATGAACCTTAATTCCAAAATAAGCATGCTCGCCACATGATTCATATTTTTTTTTTTTAAATAAACACTGCCACCACAGTCCTCTAGAGGGAGTTGTTTTATGATATAGTAGAACATATGGACCTTTGATTTACATCTCTGAATTGAGAAGGAGAGCAATAGAGGGTGTTAGATAGTATTGATACTATTTTTAACCAAACTAAACATTTTTTTGCTTTGGCAATTTCTATGGTCTAAATGTAGCGATGCCATGCCAAATGTAAGTGACATTTTTGTTTGTTTATTGCTTAAGAAACAAGGTAACTACATGATTTCTTCAATTTGGCCACTTTTGAAGGCTACATGGGATCTTATATCCACCAACACAAAAGGCAATGTAACAAATAGCCAGTTCATAGGCAGAAGTTTTGATCTTAACGCTCATTCTATGCATTCCCTAATATTAACTTCATTCTAATCTTTAAATGTCTTAGTTAAGGGTAAATAGATATATTTATTGAAATAACAGAAGAATCAAAAGCAGTTTATTTGTCGTGGAGGTTACACGTTTAGCATCTTTCTATTTCTGGTTTCTGTTTTTTTATTTCTGCCAGTATTCCTTTTGAAAACACTTTGGACATGATTACATTCAATTCTTAAAAAAAAAAAAAAAAAAAAAAGGTTCTATAGAGAATGTCATTGAAAATGCGTAAATATGGTAAACGGAAAACCTTAAGAAAAAAATACATGTCATCATAGGGGATTTACCTAAAAAAATTGACCCTATCTATTTGTGAGTAGCTGTCTTTGTTTTAGTAACAAATAACAAATACAATAGTAATATAGTCAGGAGCAGAGCTGCTTAATTTCCATTGCAAAAGAAGACTGAATGCGTGCTTGCAATTAAATTTTGTAATACTTCAATGTGTATCAATATATGTATGTGTGTATGTATATAATGCAAAACAGCAATGAACACTAGAGGATCCTTTTGACATTTACATGTGAAATCTTGTTGGATCTCTCCTCACAGATAACATATATCAAGCTACGTGTGCAGGCAATTAATTTTCTATTCTGCACCAAGCATAATAATGTTAAAATGAGTTCATGCAAGCTGAGCACGCAACAGAACCACTGTTTTTGTTTTTCAGAATATAATACGTCAATAACCTTCCAACCTAAAAGTCGACTGCTGAGTTAAAGAATTGGCTTGGTTAGAAATGCCTTGAATTTTTCCTTCCCTGTTCATCACTTTCTGTTGAATATTTTAGTGGATATATGTATTTTCCTGCTGTTCCATTACTAAACAGAGGGCAATGAAATGGTACACCTGGTTTTAAATCGGAACATGGGAAGTAGAAATATAATTATGTGGACTCATGGCATTGCAACAACAGTATTTGTTGTAACACTAGATAATATCCGTGTTGTGCCCTTCAATTTTCACTTCAGCTGCTAAACAAAGCTGGGTGTCCTAGAAGGTCTGACATGGCTTTGTGCTACCTCATCAATTCTGCAGTTTGCATGGCAGGGTCATCAAGGTCAGATTTGATCATTGAAATCCTATTGTATTAGCGTCTTATGTCTACAGAATCTATAAGTGAGGCAGAAGGATTGTTAATGTTCTAATCAGAAAGAGCACCTGGCAGTCTCCATCCAGCTATAATTTCAGCTCTGACATGAAGACTTCAAAGCAGATATACATTTGCATTACAAGACATAGCATTGGATGCCCAATAAATAAACAAAAGCACAGTGATGAGAACATAAATTATAAATAAAGACAAAAATCACTTTATAACATAGTTTCAGGTTTAAAAATTTAGACTGATATTTATAAATCAAATTAACAAAAATGGACATTTGCAATAAATTATAATTTTACATTTAATATTCAATTACAACAGTATTTATATATATATATATATATATATGTGTGTGTGTGTGTGTGTGTTATAACACAACATATATGCAGTCTTCAGTATTGAAAATAGTATTAGGTGGATTCTTTCTTTAAGGACAAGAGTCCTGATGCCTTTAGGCTAATTCATCATTTTGCTTCTGCATCAGACATATTGACATGTAATTATTGGTGTGGAAGCTGCTTGCAGACTCTTTTGTTTTCAGTTGGGATTTTTACTACCAGATAGCGGCTCATTATCATGATATATTCAAAATGCCACCATTTTAGTATGTCTGCTTGCCTCTAGATTGTAATGGACATTATGCCACTGGATTAAAATGATCAGATTGCTTTTGATTAACGATAAAAAAAGTCAACAATGGGTCTTTTGTTTCACCAATTTAATAAAAAATGTATTTAGAATTCATGTTTACACACCTCTAAAAAAACACAGAAATGTGTTTTAAAATATCTCACATATCACCAATAGGTTATGCAGTTTGCCAAGAAGAATACGTATAAGGGAATATTTTGATAATTTGGATTTCAAAGTAAATCTACTGTATTGTAGATTTAGAGAATCTTTGCATTTTCATACTAGAATGATGTGTGTGCATGACTAATACATGCCAGCTTCAGTTCTATTGTTCTGTTGAAGCAAAAACATAATAGTTCTCTATCTGCTTTAAAGAAATGTCCTATTTAACAGCTGTGGAAATATACATTTCCTGACATATTTTTTTGCGTAAACCGTAGTTAAAGAATAATCAAGTTTCCTATATTTATTATTGACATCACAATAGCCTATATCGTTTTGTGAAGTTAAACATTATAGAAGTTAATTAATGTAAGCTATATCATTGAATGGATTTTATCCCAAAAACAGAAGTGTGCAACTGTTACCATGAATATGATAGGACACGTGTTACATTCATATGGTTTTGGTGTATATAATTTATTTTCGTTTGCATTTTTAATAAAGGAATTTAGTCAAATAAACAAATATAAGAAAACAATAAGTGTACTCATTAATAGCCAACATTGCTAAAGGCCATTTGAGAACTGAACATATCAATTTCAATTTAAACTATGACCTGTAAAAAAAAAATTCCCCTGTCCTGTATTTTCTTTAGATCTGTGGGAAAAAAATGTTTTTGTTTGTGTACCAGCAAAAAAAATAAGGTAACTATTTCCTTTCACAATTACTCTTCATGTTTCTTATCCTCTGCTAGGCCTGAAATCCTTGTAATCATCTGAATAAACCATATACAATTTGATTCACAATTTCCCATAGATACCCTTTAGCAGAATACCTACGCCAGTCACTTTCCTAGGAAGCCATAACAGTGCAATCTCTAGCATTTCTAAAAGAGGGATGATCTTCTAGCAGGGAATCCATTATGCTGTAATCATATCCCTTCATCTAGCATGAAAACCGAATGATTTCGGTATTACGTGTCATCATGGTGATGTACCTCAAAAATCATTCACGGTTTGGGAATATTGTTTGTTTTTATAGCTGGGCATGTGCATTAAAATAGAACAAAGGTTGTTGATTAAGTAAAATCTAACTTAAATCTATATTAAAATGTACATTGACCTTTTTTTATTTTTTTTTTATTTTATGGGATTGCATGTTAAAAATTAAATTAAAATTCCAACTGAACTGAAGTGTGTTATTAAAATATCCATGTCAAATGTTTTTTTTTCATACTCGTGAACTGATCCTAATTAGCTAAGACTATACATTTCATTTTATAGACACAAATCAAGATCAAATTGTAATGACATACAGTAGCGACATGAATAAAGATTTTGATAAAGATATACGGGATGAGGATTTTCTGATTGAGAATTGTATAAATATAATGGAACCTATTAGTTAACTATGTTATGACACTTACATTTAACTTTAGTTCCTCGAACCTAATGAGAATCATTAGAAATATTGAATAATAATGTGACATTACTACTATTATATTTTATTTAAATACACCATGAAGATCCCATAGTACTAGGTCATTAGATTTATTCAAACACACATACTGTACGTGGGTACATATTGATGTGTATATAGGTGTGTGTGTTTGTATATAGGAGACTGAAATGTGTAATAGTTTTTGGCACAAAATAATATCCAACAATGTTAAAAGTGGTTCTTAAAGCCATTTGCTGTTAAATAATTAACCAGAGCTGTTACATCTATAAAGGTCCACAACCGAACCCTTACAGGTCTCTGCCAAGCCTCGCTTTTACATACACAGTCTCTCTCGTCTCTCACACCAGCAGCATTGAAAAGGTAATAGCTATAAAATAAATTGACTCCTTTCCCATTGTAGAAAACCCTCTACCCAGAGCAGCACAACTGATACATGCAAAGGGTGATGACATGCGATGAGGGAAGGAGGAAAGATTAACAAGCATAATGACATGCAATGCAGGATTGCAAGGATACTGATAAAGGTCGGGGTAGTTAGGAAAATAGTGGTAAGGGCGAGAAGAATGAAGCGAAGATGTGTAAGGGGAGTAAAAAAGATAATAAGAGTGTGGACTGAAATGATGATATTGGGGAGGGGTGGAATATTTAATCCAATCTGACTAAGATAATAACACAGAGTATAGAGCTGAAGCACATGATTCTGTGGATAGGGGGGCTGAAAAAGGTAATATAAAGGGTGGGGAAAGAAAAAAAGAGTGATGTACAAGAGGGGCACTGACAATAATGATGATATTGGGCTGTGGAGATCATACAAATAGTATATTTAATAACAAGAGGTAGGTATTTAGAAACAATAAAAATACTATGGTGGAATGGGAGCAGTATTCTTATTCCTAATTCTAATCAGGGACTGAGGTCCATGGGGAGTATTAGTGACTTTGTCACTGGGAAGCAAAATTAAGCTTTTCATGGAAACAAACCAAACTTCCAAATATTCCAAATCTAACTTTTAATCATCACTCATCTCTTTTTGCTCATAGCCAACCAAGTTTCTAGCTATGATCACTTTGTTTCTATTGTGTTTCAGAATGGTCTGGAGCAACAGTACTCTTAGTTCCCATGAGTACTTGGGATGTGGATAAATGAAGAACTCATTAAACAAAATCATTGCAACTACACTAATATATGAATTAGTGCATGTAGAACTGGGTAGCTGTCCAGCTTGATTTAATTATTTATTATATGCTGGTTTTATCACATCTTGATATCAGACTTTTTTCATAATCATATCTTACTTCGCAGAGAAGTTGCCCATTTTGGACTGATATAAATAAGTTATATAATGTACTATGTACACTAGGAGATGTTGAATTAAAAGTTGTCCCTTTTTTAAAATAATTGCAGTATAAATGGTTTAGGTTATTCTGGATCAGCTGATCTTTTTTTGCTAAAACAAACCAAAAAAAAACATTTTTAGGCTGGTAACCATACAGTAACACCCAGTATGTTAACAAAGCTGGCACACTTCAAGCTTTAAAGATAGAGCGGAAATTGTGTTTACATGTTTGGCACAAAAGCTAATGGAGAAAGTCAATTGATCCTTTGTCTTGAGGGTCTTAAGCACAGCACTTTGTCTGTGATACTTGGTTTTCTGCTCAGTACTCATTCAAGTAATCATTTGCGTCTTGACAAAGAACCACTTGTCTTTTATTAGTGCCCATGCTGAACAATCCTGTCGGATCTGTGTTGACTCTCAACAGACACACAGGAATGTTTATTTGAGAACCTTAATCTGAGTAGTAAGGCCTCTCTTAAACATAAGCATTTCATTTTTTTATGAGTTTACTTCTATTTCCAAAACTTCTAATTGTCAACATTTTTATTTTAAAGCTCACAGTTTATAATGCGACGTAATACAGCTTTCATTTACTGTATTTTAAACCTGTCTACTGTACGTAGTGTACACAACACTGCCAACATGTGTGTATATATATATAAATATATATATATATACACACAGTATATCCTTGAGATGCATTTTATCTGATTTCATTACTTACAATGTGATATTCTTACAATGTAAAAAAACTACACCCATGATGTGTAACCTAACAAAGGACCTAGCAAACACACAGGAAAATCATGAAAAGTATACGCGCAGCGCTCCAGTCATTATCTCCAAGAATCCTGCTCTGTATTTAAAACATGTACTTAAGGGATTTTAGACATGCAAATATATATATATATATATATATATATATTATAACACACACACTCACTGACCACTTCATTAGGTACACCTGTTTAACTGCTTGTTAGCCAATCACATGGCAGCCACTTAATGCATTTAGGCATGTAGACGTGGTCAAGACAACTTGCTGTTCGAACTGAGGAGAATGAGGAAGAAATTGGATTGAACGTGGCCTGGTTGTTGGTGCCAGACGGGCTGGTCTGAGTATTTTAGAAACTGCTGATCTGCTGGGATTTTCATGCACAACCATATCTGGGGTTTACAGATAATGGTCTGAAAAAGAGAAAATATCCAGTGCGTGTCAGTTGTGTGGACGGAAATGCCTTGTTGATGTCAGAGGTCAGAAGAGAATGGGCAGACTGGTTCGAGATGACAGAAAGGCAGTAACTCAACTAACTACTTGTTACAACCAAGGTATGCAGAATACCATCTCTGAACGCACAAAAAGTTGAACCTTGAAGCAGATGGGCTACAGCAGCATTAGACCATACCTGGTGCCACTCGTGTCAGCTAAGAACATGAAACTGGGCCTACAATTTGCGCAGGCTCACCAAGTTGGACAATGGAATACTGGAAGAACCTGTAAACACCATGAAAGCATGGATTTATCCTGCCTTGTATCAACGGTTCAGGCTGGTGGTGGTGTAATGGTGTGGGGGATATTTTCTTGGCACACTTTGGGCCTCTGGGTATCGTTTAAACAGGACAGCTTACCTGAGTATTGTTGCTGACAGGTCCATCTCTTTATGTCCACATTATGCCCATCTTCTGATTTCCAGCAGGATAATGCACCATGCCACAAAACTCATATCATTTCAAACTGGTTTCTTGAACATGACAATGAGTTCACTTGACTCCAATGACCACCACAGTCACAGATCTCAATAGAATAGAGCACCCTTGAGATGCGGTGGAATGGGAGATTCGCATAATGGGTTTACAGCCCAAAAAATCTGCAGCAACATCATGCTATTATGTCCATATGGACCAAAATCCTGAACAATGTTTCCAGCACCTTGTAGAAAGTATGCCACAAAGAATGAAGGCAGTTCTGAAGGCAAAAGGGGGTCTAACCCAGTACTAGCAAGGTACTAGCCAGTGAGTATATATATATATATA
>VKOC01047121.1:0-50307 GCA_009364415.1 Spea multiplicata
CATGTACTGGCTGACTTGGCATGATAGGAGTGTGATTGCTAGCAGCAATCACAGTCCCATCATGCCTAGGTTCCAGCACTTACACTCATACAAACTAATTTAAGCACCCTCCCCACCCCCTTACCTGCACTGCAGCTCCTCGATGCCGCTCACAGACCTCAGCAGGGGGCGCGGCCTCCCTCTGCCTTCTCTTCTGGCTTCCGCTTCCTCTATGCAGTGCAGAAGACCCTCCCACAGGTAAGTAGCAGGGCTCGAGGTGCGGCCCGCGTAAGATCGGTTGCCTTGGCTGCCGATATTACGCGGGCTGCACCCTCTCTCTCCTCCAAATTTAAAAAAATAATAATAATTAAAAAAAAAAACGGGATTTAAAGTCGCATTGCGACTGTATTCCAAATTCGGCAGGGGGGCAACAGGGGGGGCAAGGATTAACCTAGGGGGGGCAATCCCTTGCCCCCCTGTAGCGACGCCACTGCTTGCCTCCATGTCGACTACTTCTGAAGCTCAGACATTTTAGCTATTTTTACATTTTCAATTTTTTAATTTTACCTCACTGACCACATCAGTGATTTGTGAGCTGGGCTCCTTTTGACCTGCATGGTGTGCTGCAGTACCCTCTGGGAAATCTTGTGTTTTGAATGGGTGCCGCCGTTTTGATAGAGGCAGCATGTGGGATTTTGAAAAGCTTCTAGGAGCAATAAAAAGGGGCCTCTGATTTTTTTTTGTGTTGCTGAACGGCTCAATGTCGAGGCATTGCAGCAACACCAGCTGAGCAAAGAAAGCAATTGTTGACCCCATCACGTGTCAGGCACCTCAAGTGCCATTAAGATAATACATTTCTGTGACGTACCTGGCATGTCAATTGTCATTAAGAGGTTAAAATTGTGCATTCCCACAGCAATCATTGAATCTCAACCCTGTTGAAGATCTTTGGAAAAATTTGAAAATGGAAAAGAAAAACATACCATGAAATATCTACAGTACTGTGAAACAATTGCCCCCTAAACCTAATAACTGGTTGGCTAAGTTTTAGCTGCAACAACTGCAATGAAATGTTTGCGATAACTTGTCATGAGTCTTTTACTTCGCTATGGAGGAATTTTGATTCATAGGAGGGTTTTCAAGTAGACTTGGGCGCGGGCATAGTCTTCGTGTTCGTCTTCAGGTGAATATTTGTATAGGTTTTTCATGTTCGTTTTCATCAGTTTCCTAGCAGGGGTTAATATATGGGGTTAACAAACACATTGCCGCAGCAACCAATGAAGAGCTGCCCTTCATTCGTCAATGCCAGACGAGCCCGCTGCCGGAGACCAATAGAGTCGCAAACACGGACCTTTAAATTCTAGCACGATTCGAGGTGCTCCGAAGTGTACCTTGCCCTAAAATTAAACCCCAGTTCCTTCCAGGCCAAGTTGCTCAGAGCAGTTGTCGCAGACTTAGACAAACGCTCTGAACAACTTGGCCTTGGAGCAACGTGGCTTTTATTTATCATATAACATCAATAGAAGTTGAATAAAAGAATAATAGGGGATTTTAGACCAAATTTACATACTTGGCTAACATTTGCAACTTATCTTCATTGGCATACTTTCCCGAATTTGACATGACAGGACTGAAAAGACAGGACTGAAAAAACAGGACTGTCCCAGAAAAATAGGGGCTGTTGGCAGGTATGCGGATGGAAGAATGTGGGACAAAAACTCAAAATAAGCTTAGACTTATAGGGTTAATGTAAGGTTAAGAATAGTAGTAGTGCACTGGTTTGGTTAAAGATCTATTATTAATATCTAATTTTAAATTGAAGGTGTGGTAAAAATAAGAGGGTTCATGTCTTATTATATTATTAAAGTTATTTAATGTATTATATTTATTTATCCTACCTACATTTGCATTCCTAGTTTACCCAAATTTGATGGGACAGCACTAAAAAAAAGGACTGTTCTGGAAAAATAGGGGCTGTTGGCAGGTATGCAGATGGAAGAATTTGGGCCAAAAACTCAAAATAAGCTTAGAGTTAATGTAAGGTTAAGAATAGTATTAGTGCACTGGTTTGGTTAAAGATTTATTATCAATATTATCTAATTGTAAATGTAATAAAAATAATAATATTTCTTATATTTATTTATTATATTATAAAAGTTGTTTTATTATTTTATTTTACCACATTTGCATACTTACCCACAAGGGCTTACTTACTTAGCTAGGTTGACAGGATGCAAACAATGGTTCTGTTGGAAGTACAGAACCGTTGGAAGGTATTCGATAGAAGAAAGAGGGCCAAAAACTCCAAATATTATCTTAGAGTTATAGGGTTAAGTGTAGACTAGGGAGTGTAGAAGTAAAGGCCAGGAGTTAAAGGTCCGTACGAGCGACTCTATTGGTCACCAGAAGGAAGCTCCTTCATTGGTTGATGCCAGATGAGCTCCCTGTCAGCGGACCATTAACTCCTTGTGCGATCCTACGGATTTCCGCTACATTTAACCCCTGAGATGCTGAGTAGATAAGGTAGGCTAGAAGAGGAAGGGGCCAAGGAGATTAGTTGGAGATATTAACGAAGGTGAAGAAGATTCTTCATGTTGTTTGTCTTCGATTTCGTGTACATTTTTTGTCGCCGCCATGTTATATTCTTCGGTATTCGGGCTGAACAATGAAAACGCACCCTTCGTGTTTATTTTTCAAATAAAAGTCAATACATAAAATAAAAATAATTCAATTTCTCCTGCACAACATCTACAGCGGTCAAGGTCATCAAAGACTAGCCTAAATAGCTTCTTATTTTAGAAAAATCAGCCTTTCTAAAATCTAAATGGGCATAATATTTCCAATTGTGTTTTTGCCTGTGTTTTATATTCTTGGATGGTATTTGATTATTATATGAAAAAAGGTATTTTGCCATATGTTCTTTTTGGGCGGGCTGCAAAATACATTTACCGTATGCCTAATATATGTAGGTTAACACATGTAACTTCATAATATAAGGCAGTGATCAAATATACATGCATAATACAATATGCTAAAGTTGGGGACCTTGAGTAACTCACTCAAAATATAAAATCAAGTTACCTGTAAAAAAGAGTTTATTTAAATGTTGATGTATTTAATGAGACTGTGTACATCTAGGCATTCACTCACTCACTCACTGTTATCATTTCTGTCCTGAATGATATTATAATTAAAAATAGCATATCAGCACACTCTAGTGGCTCGTAGATATTTAGACAGCACCCTACTTCTTTTACAATAACTAATCATAACCACATATTGGCATGCCTTGGAACGCTCCGGCTTTCACCGGGAGACTCCACGTGAAGTGCCGCTTCTATGGGTCATTGCCTGGAATTGATACATATGCAAATGGAGACTGTATGCATATGGAGATTCAACAAGCTCCCAGCAAGTTCACACAGATGTTTTAAAATAACAAACAGAAATTGTATTTTATCGGCCTGTAGACGTAGATGCAATGGATCCTTCCTAATGTGATATGATAGTTACGACTGAGGAGGGTAACTGGTATGCAAGCAATATTGATGATTTGTGGGCCAGAATAATGTGAAAGCGGGTTTATTCACTAAGGGGAAAACTGTCAGGGAAGTTTTAGTTTTAACTCTCTCATTTCACTGCTCATTATGAAAGATCAACAATAACAAGTTTGAAGTGAGAAGTACTGAGCTGTATAATGCACAATTCAATGTGTAAAGAGACCTACAATGATTTAACTATACAATATACAGGGTCAAGCGAGCTCTTCCAGCCGCAGACGCACAATAGTGTTGGGTCTATATAATGTATTGGGAAGTGAAGGAGATGAAACGTAACTCTCCCTAAAGTCTACAAGGTTTGGCCAAAGCATTGACCTCTATAATTGTATGTTTAAATAAAGTACCCTTATCCAAAGAAGGGGCGATTTAAGTTTACTCAGTAAAAATAATAATAAAAGAAATGTAATTCAAAGTAAGAAAGTAGAACCCTATCTAAAAAGCAGGATTAATAAAATCGAATCTATCATTTATCTTTATCTTCCCATGTCCCTGATATAAAGCCCTCAATATTGATGTGCATAGGGGCCGGCATGGGCCAGAGTGGGTCCAGACTGGGATCCAGTGTATGGCTAGGCCTTGGCCCCAATTTTGGTAGCTGGGGGTGGAGTTTAGTGGGTAGTTACTTAAGGGATTGTGTCACAAGGCTGAGTGCCATTTTGTTGTCACCTTACCCTGTGTTGTTTGGCTGTCCTGGTCCCTTATGTATGGTGGCTGGCCTCTTCTTGTTTTCTCTCCCCTCTTTTTCTTTCCTCTTCTTGTTTTTCTGGTTTCCATGGACCAGGATGTAGTGAAGTGCGACATGATGCTACCGCAGCAAAGTCGCTACAGTAGGCGGGGGGGGGCTCGCCATTTCTTGATGACGGTTTTGCGCATGGCTTTCGGATGCCGTTTGCTCCTAGGGCTGCCTGTTTGTCCAGGACGAATTAAAAAATCTGTGGCGGCCTTTCCGGAAGTCCTGTGTGGAAAGTATCCAAGGAGATTCTGTTGGGTCGCATGGGGGGCCCCTTTCAGGATGCTCTTTTTGATTGCTTTCGGCCGATAAGTTAGCTGCATTAAGGGTGGGAGCGGCTGAGGTGTGTGCTTCCAAGAAGACTCCTTCAATCACTTTTGGGGTATCTTAACTTTGCCTGTCGGAAAATTCCGGTGCGACGGGTAGGTGAGGGCAGACCTAGCTGTTTGGGAGGTTTTCTTTGCCAGGTTCAATTGGAAGGTGTTTTTTCAGTGTTGGCGGAGTCATTGTCTTTGTTTACCCACGCATCAGGGAGCGTGGGTTTTGGGGCATACTTTGGGGGCAGTGTTGCAGGGGTAGGTGGCCGGCAATGTGAAGGGAAATCACCTCATTAGGAATTTCTGGAGTTGTTTCCTCTGATGGTGGCTCTGACCTTGTGGACGTGTTGCATGCGCAGTCGTAGGGTTGTCCTTTTTACTGACAACCTAGTGGTTGTCCACTCAATCAATTTTTTGTCAGCCTCTTCTCATCTGGTATTATGCTTGCTGGGGTTTGGGGTTAAGTGGGGCATCGATCTCAGCCCACCCTATAGTTCAGCTGGCAGTACCACATACACAGCAGCGCACTTGTGTTCCCTTTTCTATGATTGCTGCACACTATGGCGGAGAAAACTTTTCTGTAGTGCTCCAGGTTGTGCATTTGAAAGTATGAGCAAGACTTTCATTTACTTTAAAACACTGTGGCTTCCTCAAAATAGTTACAAAAGTGTTATTTAAGTATCACCATGGTAACATGGTTTGTAAAGGGAGGTTGTTTAAAGCGGGATAGATAGATAGATATATTAAAAAAATACTAGTTATTGAGATGATTTGTCCGTGGAGCTCGAAGTTTGTTTTTTATAAGAGTAGCTAATTATGCCTAATAGCCACGTGATGTTTACTAATCCTCTTTTCTTTCTGTACCGTCTCTTTTACGCAATCAATAATCCTTTCTGCTGATTCCAGTGAGGTATTTATATCTGGGCTCCTAGCAGGACACCAACAAGGAAACATACAGCTAAACAGGCCATCAGGGTTATGCTTTTATGCAGATAGACAACTGAGTGCCATGTCAAGAATTGGAGGAGCTGCTGTTTATACAGCTAGGCCACATATGATAAATTATGCTAAATGCACTGATACATTTGAATGTTATAAACATCAATGATAACAGTTTACAATCAGTAACATTTGAATCAAGTAGGTTATATAATGCTCATACGTATGAAGCCTGCAAATATTCCTATTTATGTGAGATTCCAATGGCAACAGCGATATATGTTTGCCCATACACTTCTCAGTCACTAATTTTATATTAAAATGTTGTGTAGGCATGATAAATAATAAAAAGAAATGATCTTATTACTCATCTATCTATGGTATTAAGAGAAAAATGACCTTATTACACATCTATCTATAGTACTCAGTATTAAGTAGAGCTTACACTTTAATACCTTAGGAATGTAGGGTTGAGTGAAGAAGGGGAGGGGTAGATAAATCACAGGATCATCCGGTGACAGCATGCAAAGAATAGAGACATTGGTAAGATAGAACGTATATTACATACAGAATATTTTTAGACTCAGGATGTCCACAGATGAAAAAAACTCCCCAACAGTGAAACAGGTTTCCTGTAATGGCAAGTAGCAAAATAATGAAACTAGGTAAAGCATTGGGATACATCTTGTCCACAGAAAAGCTACTGTGACATATTGGACATCACAGCTGTCAACGGGTCGATTTTAAGAGTCTTGACTTTTGTTCATAATATGGTGAAACCAGGTCATCTTTGAGGACTGAAGTCAAGGAGAAGCAATTGTAACCTATTACGGAACATGGCATAGGACTACCATATGCCATCTTCATATGCTGTGTCTTCAAAAGAAACAAGACTCTACATGATACTAATATTGTCCTTATACCATCAGGAAAGCCTAAGAGACATGGATCCATCAGGAGTTTTACTTATGCACTTCTCTGTGTCATAAAATCATGCAGGTGTGGAGAAGCCAAGTGGAAACCTTTAAAATGTTAAGCTGCATTTTGAAAAAGTAAAGAGACATAATGATGGAAGGGTATTTGCTGTCTCCGTACTCAGTGGAAGAAAGAAGTGATGAACCAATATACAGAGATTATAAACCACCAGCTCTAGATGCCATTCAGCTGCCCACGTATGTCATATACCTGCTAATGGCAGCACTGGTTGTTCTAACTGTGGCATATGCAATTGTTGGACACCTCATGAAAGACCTTCTTCATGACATCGCAGGTAAGCGTGAGGTGTGAACACTTAAGGTCACATAGTCTTTTTTTGAGGGAATGGAATATTTTGCAACACAAAGAAAAGCTATAAATTAATACAGTACACTTTACCCTTGAATTAACAGCACTTTACCAAAACTACATCAAAGACATTTGACATCATTAATTTGCTCAATGATAATTAAAGAGCTATGTTAAGATTAGCCGTAAAAGGGCAGTGTAGGCAGCATGACCAGAAGAGTTTATTCACGCCAATGGCACTTTCCATTTGTAATTTACTGAGAGTGTGCTAGAAAAGTAGAATTAATTAGAGGTTAATACAAAAAGTGATTTAAACATGCATGGGATAGGCACTTGGTTATCCTGAATGTAAGATGAGACCAAGGACCAATTAAAGGCAAACTAGAAGGGCCAAATGGTTATTATTTGCCATCAAATTCAAAATAGAAGAATATCATTATCTTCTAAAGCAGAGCAGATAGAATGATTATTAACAGCATAAATTAAAATTCAAAACTACTTAGTTTGGTTGATTCTTTTCCCAAAACAGTATTTCTTGACCTTCCAGAATCACTGAAATGTTTTCAATACTGAAGCCAAAATTCTAGACAAGGGAAAATACATATATTACATTAAAGCAATTTGCTTAATTTGTTACAATCGTAAACAAACACTATATGGGTCCACAAGATCACATGTGGTCTACCATATCCAGGGACGGAGCAGTCCATAATATATGAAAAGGCATGTGATCCTTTACACTAAAGGAGTCAAAAATAGCAATAGCAATGATTGTATTCACCCCAGATACAGTTAAATTGGACTGCTGGCCCTGAGAGCCCATGGTCTGTTGATTCAAAGTTAATAGTGGGTGCCTAGCACTCTGTTTACACTGTATAGGTTTCCAAATGTGTAGCAGCTCAAAAAGTGATATTGCTCTAGGTAGCCATACCTATAACTACTGTTATACATTTGTTACCAGTGGCAAATTGTGAATTCTTACCTGAGAATTAGTAAATTCCTTAAGCTTAGGCAGAGAGACTCCAACACACGTATCACTGTAATACATCAGTGAGCATAAATATATTTATTTAGGTTGAAAAAAATAGTCCATCAAATTCAATCCTTCTACCTATCCTTCTTGATTTTAATCTAAAAGAAGGTAAAAAAGAACATAATTAGACTATTTTTCACATTTTGCCACTTAAGGGGAGAAATCCTTCTTGACTCTAAAAGGCAATCACTTCTTGGATCCATAAGCTCTTAAATATTAATGTTTATCCTTTTATTTATAGCCCTGTATGTTCTGCTTTTCTAAAACAAAATATCCAGTCCAAAGGAGGGAATCCATTGTATTTGATAACACCACCTCTCTTGGCAGTGAATTCAATACCTTTATTGCCATTACTGTAAAGAATCCCTTCCTTTGCTGTGTAGGAAATCATCTCTCTTCCAGTCTCAGAGGATGACTACTTGTTGTTTTTGCTTTTCTGTTAATGAACAGGTCACAGGAGAGCTCTTAATATTGACCCTGCACATAGTCAACATTATACTATCCCCTCTAAGATGACGTTTTCCTAGGGTATATAGATGCAACTTTTTAGTATCTCTTTACAACTAAGATCTTCCAATCCCTTTATTAATTTTGTAGCCCTCCTTTGCACCTTTTCTAGTTCCATAATGTAATTTTTAAGGACCGGTGCCCACTACATGCCAATATCTTAATGGCCTCATTGCACACTCTTGCTAAGTCTGTTGTCTATAATTACTTAAACATGCTTCTCCTTAGTTTTTTCCCAGGGAAATACCATTTAAGTATGTTGTATTGTTATTATTTTTCCCATAATTCAAACCTTTACATTTATATTGAACTTCATTCACCACTTGCCTGCCTAGTCTGCATATCAGCATTTCAACAACTTTTGGAAGTCCCATGCTTCTCAAAGATCTCTTTAATCTGTCAGCTTTTACATCTGTGGGTTCGGGTGAAACAGAGGCCCTTTATGCAGCTCGTCTTGACATGATCCAAAAACCACACTCAATTATTAGGATCACAAAAGCGCTGTGCAATTTGATTTTTGAGAGCTTGGTGAGAAGCGAAAGTGAGGAAAAGGCTATTGCCAATGAGAAATTCCATAGCTTGGGCCTTTTTAGCGAGCAACTAGAGTCTTGGCATGTACTGCATTAGCCATCTATGGTGCCCCCTTTATCACTTGTAGATGTCCAGGCCCAAGGCCCATTCCACTGTCTAAATCTACCCTTCCCAGCAACAGATCTTTCCAATAAGAGTGTCAAGCTGCAGACTTTGTGTGTCCCCTTGCTTGCCTAGAGACATTACTACCCTTTAATTGCCTGATTGCAATCAGACTTCCACTGCAGCTGGCATCCCATTGGTGTAAAGTTCTCTAGATCACCAGTAGTGCTATACATTGTTGGAGAGACTTTGCTCCCTCTGGGTCCACACCCCTTGAGCAGAAAATGGTTGCACATGTTTTCCCCGGACTACAGAGCTATAGTTTTGTGAAAATACTCGGGGACGAGGATGAATGTCAAAGCTGTAGGAAGGAGGTGTAGGAAGGAGGTGTAGAGGCCCCCTCAGAAGATGGGCTGGCAAAATCAGAATCCCTGTATACATTTGCGATAAGAATTAAGGGGCATATGATTGAGTCTCCGTTTGATTTATATCCTATTTTGTTATGATTTTGTTTCCTGTGTACATACAAAATATATATTTTTTACACAATGACCTTTTTTGTTGCTATTGTTTGAATAAAAAGTATAATAATATATAATTTGTGTGGGTGCACTAAATGTGAAAGAAGGAAATTATAGTTTTAACAGAGACATAGTAAAAACATACAAATTGCTCTTGCCCTGTAGTGACCTGTAGTGTCCTGTAATAACATGTAGAGAGATCCCCAAAGCAAATACTCGCGACACTAAGGAGGTCAGGTACGATATAGGCCTTGGTGACTTCTGCCAGGCCTTGGGCGCAATTGGAAACAAGGAGGAAGGGTCTTGGAAGAGGCAGCCCCTACTCATTTGCAAGCAGACGACCGCTCAGGGGAGGCCTTTTTTCTTAGCATTTTTAGATAGCCGGCCTGAGGAATAAGATATAGCTGAAAAGGGTTTGATAGAATTTATTGGAGTATTTTTTGATTGGATCATTGGATCATTTGTTGTTTGTTTGATAAGTTTGGGAGTTCCTTGTTTCCTAGGGGCAAGGTCCTCATATGAGACATACTGATTATATGTGCCAATCGGCCTACTATTGCATTTTGTGCAGCTTGTGGCGACGTCGGCACAGTTCTGCTCTGTTCAAGTTTGAGGGGTCCAAGGTGGACCCGTAATTTTGATTGAAGAAAATGTTGCGAAAACTGCTTTATGGCAATTAACAGGTTATTATGAAGTTAGAACATTGTTTTGATAATGATTGACAAGTACGCATTAGTAAGAATGTTTAAAATGTATGACACAGCATGTATTACTATGCTCTGTGGCCATACACAATCCAATGGAATGTACAGTCTTTTGTCTTTATTGAAAGTGATTGTGATCCAGTTAACAATGGTTACATTAAATTAGAACAATATGAACATGTTTCTTTCTTCTCTTTCCCTGCAGACTGGGCATTTGGCCCAAAAACGGACAATGAGAAGACTTGCGAGAAAGGGAACAGGGAGGAAGAAGAGAAGCATGAGATTCATCTGAACATGGATGTATTTGGAGGCGAGACACAGTGCAGGGACCTGCCATGTTTGGATCGAGATCCCTTCCCCCCACGATCTGGACATCGCCAATCAATAATCACCTTTAAAGAGACCAACCACAGTCGTTTTTTCTGAAAATCTTTCTTTATGAGATTTTGGACACTGAACACAGCAAAGTTGGTCAGAGTGATATGAACAAATGAGACCAGAAGTCTGTTATATATTGACATAGACTTTAGTGTCCATATGTACAAGGAGCACATTTGTCTGAAGTCAAATATATAATAGAAAGGGTCAGCTGAAAACAATATCATGTAAAGATAGTTTGGCCTCAAAACCTTAGATAATATCTAAGGTAAACGTATGTAGATGTTAATCGGCTTCCTTGAGAAGTCAGCGTTTTTGCGGCTTATTTGCTAACTAGTGTTGAAGATGATTTAAACTTGAACTCATTGACTAAACTATGGATTATAAAGTTTTAACTTGGCCTTTCTGCAGAATAATTTGCTCAATGTATAAATAAATACCAATTGTGTCTGTCAGTCAGTGGAAGCAAGCTTTAGATGAATAGTCTCAAGGAAAAACATCTTTCTGCAAGCAGGCTATCTGAAGCTAAAGGGGCAGTAAAAAGTCCCTGGCAGGCTCAACAAAAAATAATTTATAGTAAAGAATTTTTATAAATAAAAACAAAAAATAAGTTTCTTACAAGTGCTTTTTTGTAAAAGAAATAAATAAATAAGAGGTGCCAGTACCCTTGCCAATGCTGTACAACATCTGTGATGACATTGTAATAAGCATAATAACAATAATTAAAAACTCCACAGCCTCCACAGTCATCAAGTCATCCCTCCACAGCCCTTATACCTACCTTGGAGCAGTTTCTATCGAAAGCTATGAGCTTTGCAAGAGAGAGAAATGGAAAGACTTCTGGGGGTGCCGGCAGCAGTGGGGTACCTAGCATATTTGACACCCAGGGGTGATAATATTGTTTCCCATACACTGTAATACACTGTTTCCCATACTGAAAAATTATTTCAACAACCTACAGCGCAGCATTGCGTGACCCTTGACATTATAAACTGTGCAGCAAAAAATCTTCTATGTGTGGCACCATTACACATGCTTGCCCACACACACATATTCACCCTTGCCCTCACACACAAATATCCTAACATACACTTGCCATTATACATGCTTACGTACAAAACTTTCTTTCACACAAACACTTTGAAAACACACTCTGCCTTTGTCTCTTTTCTGTCTTTTCTATTTGTCCCTGTATTTCCTGCCTTTCTTGTTATACCTTTTCTCTCTTCTTTCTCTTTCTCTCCCTCTCCATTTACCCTTATATGTTACCCTTCTCTCTTCTTCTTGCTTCCTGGTCGTTTTGTGGTGGAAGCGCAAGGCCTGTTCCTACAGACTCCTCTATCAGTGCTTCTTCGCAGTGTGATATGACATGATCTCCAGGCGCCCAGCATCAATAGCCCATGCATAGCATGAGGGAGCACTGAAACAGAGGCTTTTAGGAATAGACCTCACACTCCCTTCATTGTGGGGAGATCCATGATCCTCCGGTGGTGGAAAGTTCAGTCTACCACTGGAGGGAACAACCAGGGTGACGGCCCCACCCGTTCGTAAGCAGCAGGCACCCCTGCCCTCAAGGCGTACCTCACCCATTGCCTTAGGGAGAAGCTGGAGCTACAGAGCTGAAACTATGCTCACCACTGATTGGCTAGTTGAACTACGAAAGTG
The DNA here is from genome assembly GCA_009364415.1 of Spea multiplicata. NCBI lineage: Eukaryota > Metazoa > Chordata > Amphibia > Anura > Pelobatidae > Spea > Spea multiplicata. The sequence continues at coordinate 12,251 of VKOC01047121.1, forward strand.
CCTCCCCTGAAATCAGTGGGATGGTTTCTGTGCATGTGCATGAGGGGTCTCATTTGGTCCCCATCCCACCTACAATGTTCTCTGAGCCAACACTGTAGGTGTCTGTCAGTATCTATATTAAATGGCAGGAGATGTGTTCAGCCAAACACATCTCCTGCATGGAACATAGGAGGGTGAGGGAAGGAGCAAATTCATATGGGGAAATTCCACAGAATCTCTCCATGTATTTGCAAGTGGGGGACTCAAAGAACTTAAAGGGACTTCTCAGGTATTATATATGCATTATAGTGCATATGATGGCTAAAGTGTCCCTTAATCATTAAGGCTTTTAAAGATTTCTCACAGCAGGACAAAAAATAGATAATTAAACAGCTTAGAAAATGAACCGCAGATTGCTGAAAGGTGTAACAGCAAATAGTACAGGTCAGAAGTACAATGTACAGGTGAGGCGGTGTACAAAAGGGTCTAGCAGGACACAACTAAAACACATTTAACGTTTGCAATAGATTACTCTTCGAGTTGGTTGCTGTAGCAATAAAACATTTACCAAAGTCCAGTTGGAAGATACTTAACCCTTTCGTCTACGTGGGACCTCTAAATTGCACTAATAAACATTCTACTTCTGTTTCTAGAAACTAATGCTCTACATATATATATATATATATATGTATATATATATATATATATATAATGCCACTACAAAGGCAATGAAAATTCACCTAATGGGTGTATATTAGAACAGAATGCTTGTGTAAATATTTCAGTACTACGGCTATTAAATTGTATTAAGCTTCTGGCTGATCTTTACTATAAGCTGGATCACATGTCATGTCATGGCAGGGAATGGGTTACCCAGTAACTGAGACTCTAAGATGGAGCATGTGTGGATTTTACCCCCTACACTGTCATAAAACTGCAAATAGCCAAGAGATTAATGAACAGTAGAAAGAAGGAACACGGGGAGTGCCATTTCAGTAAAGATCGACGACTGGCGCATTCACATTCATCTAAATTTGTGCTTTCACCTCCTGGCATAGTCACCTTTACCAACATGTCCACTCTAAAATCACTTCTGGTTATTTTGATGCTCGTAATTTCCACTATGGCACAAGGAGGTAAGAGAACTATTGAAGTGACCTGCGCTGTGTGTGATGGTTGTTGACAGTGCCTGTGTGTTTCCATTATGCGAGGAGGATAGTCAGGAGTAGTATGTATTTGTGTATACCTTCTAGTGCGCAGAGAGAAGGCTAGTTTATGGCTGCATGTTAAAAAATAGTAGTAAGAATAGTTACTTGGGCATTGAGTGAGATTAAGATTTATGTTGTTGTTGAAGTTGGAACTGGTGGTGACTGCGCTTTCGCCATCTGTGTTATTGTCAAGTTTAACATTTATGCTCCCTGAATTGTGAAGGGCCAAGTCCAGTGAATGTCTGATCTGGCCTTACATAATACATAGTAGGGTTCAAGAAACCCCCCTACATAAACTATGCATTATCCATTGCCTACTCAGTATTTCTTGTCAAAGAAGCTCACTGGGATTAGCCTTTACAAATGCATTGTGATAGAAAGGAGTTTCAGCAATCCCATATTTGTCACCCCCTGAAGATATAGTATTAGATATCATGATGTCATCATTGTAAATATTATGTACAGAGGACTGGCTGAAGCCTTTGTTGATAAATGCCTCTTTACAAGTTAAAACACATGTAGTGATGTCAGATAACAACCAGTTATTGGTACCTGTATTGTCTGTTTACATAATAGTTTGCCTCTCCTACGCACTAGGATTCCAAATACGTCTTCTACTAATAAAACACCCATGTAGACATGTTGGTGCAAACAAGATAAAGGTCCCCATCCTTCTCTAGATCTCCATAAAATAAAGTAGCAGGAATCGCCCAATAATCAATAAGTACTATTAATAATTAGCATTTCAACATTTTAATGCTTACAGTGCAAACGTGTAAAATAAAAGCAGGCAATAGTTTTAAACATGGCAACCTCCAAAGTATGCCTAGGTTAGGGTAGCAGCCATGAGATAACCTAGCAGTGAATAGAACAGGACCAACCCCCCCCCCTCAATACAATGTCCAAAGTTGTTTACAACCAAGAATAAATAAACATAAGGGAGGGTAATCTAATATTTATATTTCAAAAAAGTCCTCGGTAGAGTCTTACGTAAACAGTCCTCGCTTGCCAAATGAAAATGAAATAGTTCCTCTTTACACCATGAATATAAAAACATGCTGCTGGCATGCTCTGCATTGTACGAGGTGTCTTTCATGGCGTTCATGTCTCTTTTTTTGGGTTTGGAATGTATGCCTATAACAAAGACACCAGCAAAGTAGCTTGTGAGGGTTTGTTTTTGTTGCTTTTACTTGTTCAGCTGTTCACATGTGTTTTATAACCATACCATAGATGCTGCAAATCGGGCTTCATCTGGAGGAGGCCCTCGTTACCTACAACCATGGTTGCTAGGGCTTACTGCCGTGGTCGTGTTCCTCTTCATCGTCTTCGTTTTGATGATTGTGAACAGACTGTGGTGCAAAAAAGAAAAGTGAGTATTACTCAAAAAAAAAAAATCCAAACCATTGGAAAAGCAGACCAAGCACACACCAGCCCCAAATAGTAGTTATTGAACAATGAAAATCTGCATTTCAGATATGTAGTAGAAGAAAACAAGGATACGAGGGTATCCCCACTGAGAGGTTACATGGTAGAAGACACTCAGTCAACAGGTTTCCACGAATCTAATGAGCAACCTAATGTTGAGAACATACATTGCAGATCTCATAGTTCGCAGCTGACACATCAGCTGGTTCTCTGCCTAGTTTAAAATTTGAGCTGCAACAATAACTGATTTGATTGTTTATACAAATATATTAAGGAACAGCAATCCAGAGTTTCCTTTTTCTTAATTGCAACCATCCCTATCACCACTTTATCAGGATGTGAACATTCTGCAAATTAATTCTCACTCAGTATAGATATTACTTTGATCTTACATGTTTTTATTTGTTACAGGGATGGGTATGGTAAGGATAACATGAAGAGAGAAAGGTAAGGACAATTGCACACAATGCGACATATACAAAACCCTTTACACTTGAACAATGAGGATGAGTGTTTACACAGCCATGCTGGCAACCTATAGTTCAGCATGCAGCATAGCGAAGGATTTATTTTTCTCAGCCCCTGCCACAGTTTAATCCCTTTGCAACACTAGCGATTTTTCATGCCATCATGAACATGGAACACGGTACCTAAAACTGTAGCAAAACTCTGAAAATTGGCCCAGCCCATGGAAAAAATGTGTCATGGCCCCCGGCACTCAAAGTATTAAGTGAGATGTATGTTTCTGGACATGCTCCTACTGACTGGTTCCCTGTACAGCAATGGCAAGTAGAAACTGACCACCTCAGAAGATGGAGGGATCTGAATGGAGAGTTGTTTAACACCGACATGTACTGCATTATGTAGATTTTGCTCCACATGATCCATCAGCTGTACTGAGTTAAAACAATACCTAATGTTTAAGGCAACGATCTTTAAATAAGTTATACAGATAGAATGAATCAAAAACTAAGTAAGCTTTTTATTTAGTGATTTGATGGAGAAAACTCAATGTTGATGACCAATCCGCTATAAGCAGAAGTAGTAGGCACTGGACTGGCCATCTGGCATATTGGGCATATGCCTGGTGAGCTGCTGGCCATCAGAGCGCCATACACGACTGATCTACCATTCCAGTGGATGCTGTAGTGTGCTGCCGCTAGATTCGTGAGCATTAAAACATAGCGTGCGGCCTGCCAAATTCAGCTATCGGCCACACTTACGTCATCTGCCTCGTTATCCCCAGACTGGCCCTGTCTGATATAGCCTTGCATTCATTGTTTTTAACATTATGGCTAGTTACTTCTTTGTCCATTTTTGAAACTCATCTACCATTGACTCTGTCCATGAACACTGTTACCTCTGACTTGTGGACACAATCCTCAATATCATAAAAAAAGTGTATAGTCCATCTCTTCAATCTAAACATGAGATCTTGCCTTCATAAGAAAATGTTTGTGAAACATGTAGTATCTTAGTTTTTTTGCATTGGTGGGCATAGAAAGGGGATTTCTTAATTTATATTTTAAATAATTTACTTTTTTTTCCCTGAAAGTAGTGTAGAAACACAGAATTTAATGGAAGATTAGAAACTATTCGGCCCTTTTAGCCTGCTGTAAAGACTCCAACCTTAATTGATCTTTGTTCTTGTCTTGTATTAACCTTTACACTGTCTACTGAGTGGTATGTCATTACATCACATCTTAGCCTCTGACCTCTAGTTTTAGATTATGACCTTTTTTTAACGTTTCTACATTTTTGAAATGAACGTCCATCCTGTATTTTATTTAATCAATTTATTTATTAAAGGGTTCACATACCCTTTTTTCTTCCCCCCTATGACATGATTAAAGGTGTTGGTGTCTTTGTAGATCCGTTCTTCTCAGAAGTTATTCCTAATGATGTCATGATAATATCAGAGGTTATGTGATATTTAACCATTCCCTTCCCCCTCTTTACACTCTGATCTCACAGCTCGCTGATCACACAGTGATCAGGAAGCAAGACTCTGTAGGTCTGCTTTCTTGATCATAATACATGTACAAACCCTGAAGAGCTGCTCTTGTTGTGAGAGAACATTCCTGTGGTTTCATTGACACAATAGGAAAGGAATGCCTGAACTGCCGTTCAGCATTTGAATCTCATACAATGTAATGACTGCTCACTTAGAGCGCTTTCGTCATCATAGTCAGCACATAGCAATGCTAGCAGCTGCTAATAGCAGGGAGACCAGAGCAGAGTGTCATTTGAGAGTTGATTCTTTCATGCATCAGCAGGAAGATTTCCCAATATTATTATATTATGCCCTTGCATTTGAGTGCCAGTTTAGCTGGGGTGTATTATTATGCCCCTCATCCTTAATAAATACATTTTGTTATGCTAAAAGCTGTGATGACAACTGTTCCCCTTTAATAACAGAAACCCAATGCAATAGTTTTTTGCAATATGGCAGGAAAATATATTAAAGTTTGCATAAAATATTTTTTGTAAAAAAAACAAAATATTACCTTATAATTTATTTTGCAAGCGAGAATGAAGGATTAATGGTTTCATCTTATTTAAGTGTGTTGTTCCACAGAGTAATTATAACACTTACCAAATCCATGTGATTCATTCATCATTCATTTCTATTACTGAAACTTTCATGCTTTAGGGAAGTCATAATTGTAATGTGATACAAAAGCAGGCATTGATAGGTTGTTGTCATAAGAAACTCAAGAACGCTATCGTTTTTAACTTTTTGATTTACCTGCTGAAGAAGAATTTAACACTTAGTGCAACAATATTGGTCGGAAAGACAAGTTTGTGAATCTCACATTGGCCAAAGTCCAGTGCTTAACTGCGATATTGTTTTCTTATATGTGGAATGGAAATTCCCTATAATGACAACTAATGAAGGCAGAACCATAATAGAGGCAGATATCACTTAAAACGCTACCATCATTTTATTGCTTGTCTCCGTTTTGCAATGACTTGAAGCATACTGATTATATGTCTGCTTTCACTGAAAAATGTTATCTTTCATATGATGTATTTTTTATGACGGTAGATCGATAAAAAAAAAAATATATTCATGGGAATATATGCAAACATATTGTTATCTATCACATGTGAACCAAACTCCCATATTGAGTATTGTTCATTAAGATATTGTAATCATACAGCATATGAATCTAAATGGTTGCTTTGTTACATATCATGACCAAAACGATGTATACACCAGCTCGGATTGATGGCAAATTAATATTTATTTAGAATATTGTTAATGATGCCTATGTGGAACCCCACATTCTTGTCCACTTAAGATAAGATAAGATAAAAGTGACGGCTTTACTTAAACCACATGCAGCAATGTGTAATCTAGTGCTTGTTAGCAGTTATATTATTCAGAATTGGAAGAAGTTATTATATGCGAGACAACATTTTTCTGTTGTGCAACAAATGACATATCAATATCCTTCTCTCTTATACACATTAAACGTTATGACGTGTCTCCATCAGAGCTGAAATGAATGCCTATGAAAATGAAGCACTTGATGAAGAAGAGGGTGGGAAGATGAAGATGGAGGCGTCAAACGTGGCCAATGGAAAAAAGGAAGAAAAGGGAAGTAATGAAGAGAAGATCACCGTCATGTGAAAAAGAGCTAAAAGAGACATTAACGTTCCCTCTTCAACCTATATTAATACTTGCCAACTAAAAGTGCAAAACTAATGTATATAGAGCGTATTGTTCTTTTTCACAATGACGTGAAGGTAGTTAAAACACAATTTAACTACTTAGGTCTGTATGTATCATTGCAATTTTGTCTTTCATCATGCACATATTACTGATATAAACATATGGAATTTCGAGTGGTCATAATGCCACATGCATGAAATAATTACCAAAGAAAAGTAGAGGGACTTTTGTTGTCATATTTATAATGGTAGTGATCAAATACATTACTCATAAATATTCTAAATAAAAACATGTCAATAATCATGGTTGAGTGTTTTTTACAAAAGAGGTGGTATGACAATTCTACTATTAATTTGTTGGTTATTAGAGTTTGAAATGCTCTAGAGATCAATACCAAACTGTGTCAACACATATAAACGTGTAGAAGCTGTATGTCTACATGAAGCCTGTCGCCTACATGAATTCTATTGCCTACATGAGGCCTGTCGCCTACATGAAACCTGTCAAACATACTATCTTAGCTCAAAAGTTTATTCAGTAAAGCAGGAGTTTGCAAAAGAGTTGTGGTTTTACTATACCAAATATATTGTGTATTAAGAAGGACCAACCCTTAAAAATACCTGGAAATGAGAATATAAATTAATCCTTTATACTGCAGTTTAGTAGATGAGGTGACTTATACTTGGCCATTGTCTTCTACAGATGTATTCTTCATAATACAGTTAAATCAGTGGGAGTTCTTACGTCACCTCACTTACTGAACTATGTTTTATGCAGTGCCATAAAAGAGCTGGTGAGTTGCAGGGGAGCGCTAAGGGTGTGGTGGGTGCACCACAACCAGGCCTGTAACCTCGGTGCTCAGAAGGGCCATTTAATGTGCATTACCTAACCTCATGGTAGTAAGCAAGACAGATTGCACAGTGCGAGCTGCCCATGGTATGTGTGTGTGTACGTTTATGGTGTTTGGGTGAGAGTGTGTGTTAGTGTATGATAACAGAGTGAGTGTGTATGTGTTGAAGGTATATCGTTCGCATAGGTGTGTGTTTTTGTGTAAGCGTGTGTGTTTTTGTTAGCGTGTGTAAATGTATGGTGTTAGGGTGAGAGTATGAATTTAGCATATGGTGTTAGAGTGTGTGTATGGGTTAAATCCTGTACCCAGTCACCGTAGGCTCATCCCTGGGGGTACCTTAGGGTACACAAATAGGATCTTTACATTTTCTTCTGATATTGCTACCACAAATCTTATAAGGGGAAAACATAAATGAGCAAAAAATACATACAATAAATATAATTCATATTAAATATGAAACATGAAAATGCAATTAAGTTAAAATAGTAAAATTAATTGTACTTATTGAATGGGCATTTGCAGTATACCATGAATAGTCAGAGAAGAAGCTATTCTACACTAAAATGTTTACACTCGGGACAGGTAAGGGTGAGGTTTACACAAGTAATGTCCTTGTTCCCATAGGGCTATTGTTAGTTTTACATCTAATCTGTTTACTCACCTGCCAGAAGAATACCAGTGGAAACAGGCCACTAACCCACTATGCATTCACCAAGAACGTTTCATACAGTTTTCTAAGGTCCTTGACACAGAGAAAGAGATTCTTAATCCCAAATGCCGATTTAGGCATTTAGGAGGGACCATCAATGCTTGAAGCCCCAATCCACCTGTCCCCTTTTTCTTTTTTTTGATGTGCTTCTTTAATAGGAACCCATAATATTTTAGGGGTTTGAGTGCACAGACTCATAAAGTCCCAATTATGTATATAGAAAACAGTGTTTACAAAGTGTAAATGAAATTGTGTAAAACATGTTATTTTTCTTTTATCTTTAGCTTACCTAGTTACATAAATGTCAACATGAAGTTTCAATGACGCCTCTCCAACCATAATCCTCAAACCAAAAGGGTCTTCTTTTGAAATGTTAGGAGGTTATAAAGTTTACCTTGTGAAGAAGTAGCAGCTCCCCCCAATGATTCTCACCTCTGATTGGCTGCTTGGAAGTCCCACTGAAATGGACCTCTCCCACAATGTTCACCAAGCCAGCACTGGAGTTGACTTATATTTTTTAATAAAACGGCAGAAGTGTTTGGGTTGCTATGTGATTTACTTAGCACCAGTCAACTCCTGCTCTGGCTCAGTGAACGTTGTGCGTGTGTGTGTGTGGTGGGGGTGTTTAGCAAGAAACAATTGCTCCCAGCGATTCAATGGGACAACCAGTATATGATAATCAACTAGGTGGATTCTGAAGGGAATACAATGATCATTTAAAAGGACTTCTCATTTGTCATCTGCATTACTGCGCATATGATGGCTGGTGTGTCCCTTTAAAAGCAAGTACTCCCTAAAAAGAGTCAAGTTGAAGCATAACGAAGAATATATGCCCATTATACAAGCAATTAATTTGACAGCAGATGAGAATAATTTGGCATATCTAGTTTACACATAGTTGGAGATGTAATACCGTATTATTTTAATGCCTATCCCATCACATGTTTTAAAACTCACTTTACAAGTGTACTGCTTTGTGGATGGGTGATGGGTGAACCCAGATTTAGTTAGCGTAAAGCTGATTTCACTGCAAAAAATAGTTAATATATCATACGATTTGGATTAATACCAAGTGTTGATCTGATTAAATATATAAAGCATATCTGTGCTAATGTTGAAATATATTACAGTTTTAGGATTATTCACACTTACTTGGGCCACTATTTGCATTCATTGGCCAGAATGGCCACTCTCATACCAAAAGCCCAAGAAGGCACAAGCTTCTTGTTATCGTTAGTATGTCCATATCTACCATTAGACCATTGTCATGCCACTTTCGACATATACAGTTGCACAGCACACAAACACTGACAGCACTCGTTTCATCTGTACATCATTCACAAACTGTCCAAAATAAAAGGGGAAAAAAACTTTTTTTTTTTTACTTTTTATATTTTTTTCCTTATCTTTGATTGCTTACAAAAGAAACTATTTGTCTGTTCTTAAAAAAATAGGGAAACACATTTCCTCCATCCCCCACCCCAAAATATCCTGAAACAAACACAGAAGAAACAGAGATTAAGCATGAAAAACTATACAGATTAAAAACCCAAGTATTCAAATTTAGCAAAATCACCCAACAATTTTAATAGTCAAAGGAGACATACGAGTCCCTTTAGGGTACAATTGAGTTTATTTTAGCCCTATAAAAGGTCCGGGGAGAGGGGTACCGTAAATTTGGTTTATTACTTTTATACACAAATCAGATCATCTTTTAATTACATCTAGTCCCCCTCAAACGTTAAATACAATCCGTGGCAGGGTAGAGGGGACACCTCCTCTCCCCATATTTTCATAGAGTTTAGGGACAAAACACAACAAATTGCATATATTTAGGAGGCTTTGGAAGACGCCAGAGAGGAAAAAACAAGAAGTTCAAATAACATTTTTTTTTCTATCCACAAAAGAATAGTTAAAAGATTAGTTGCATAAGCAATTAGACTGCCAGTTTAACCTGTGACCCATCAGATACAATGTACAATGTATACCTGCATTTGATTAACCACAATTAATTAATATGGTAATCTAATCATTATAGACACAAGGTCAGGATCGAACAGTCCTTTAATATATATATATATATATATATATATATATATATATATATAGTGACAATAGACTTCTTTGGCTGGAAAATGTATTGTTGACTTGTGTATAGAATATTTATTTGCAATGGCGGTTTTATGTGATAACAGAATTAGATGTAGAAAATATTGCCAACAAAAGAGGTAAATGACTAGAGAGCCAAAGTGTTATGGTACATAATGACTTGGAATACTTGGAGGGGTAATATGGAAAACTTATACAGAACAAATAGAGTAGCGATAGACAGACAGCATAAGTTACCCCAGGTAATATTAGGAGTAGGTTATACAGTATGGAGGTGTAACATTGCCAAAATGGTATAACAAAGGTTTAAAATGAAGGCAAAATATTATGAAATAACGTGGATTTAAAGGTAATGGAAATTTCGGGAGGACTGGGTGACACTGACCTAGGGATCAGGAGAGGCTGTTAACCAAAGACAGTCATTATGAAATCTAAGTAATTACAGCTGAACAAGTGAAAATGTAAAAGATTTGTTGAGTGCATAAAGGTGATGCCCACCTATGAAACTAAAACTATCATGACAAAATAATATGCTTGCTAAATTCAGCCCTATATTTGTGGGAAACTTTATATACATTCATGTTACGATGTATGCATGAAAAAAAGTGTTGTAAAAAAATGTGATTATCAATGATCTAAAGTACATGATTAACAAAGTTATAAGGAAAATATAATGTTGATAAAGCCTAAAGCAGATCTTTCACTTTTCCGAATGCTACATTTTGCAGTTTTATACACTAAATACACCCATGTAACTGTGTTTTGTTTAAAAAAAAAAAAAACTCACCTTATGTGTATACAATTTCAAAAATATCTCAGGGTAATTTTTTTGTTAAGTTGCTGATTAATTTTGATTGGTTCAAGCACCCCTTTTGTTAGGGTATTTGAGAAGGCAGAGAACTCCAAGACAAGAAATTAATTTTGATAATGTTGGTTATGCCACTTAAGACCAGGTCTCGGCTTACATGAGATAAACTACCGTATTAAAATACATTTCTCCTAGAACAATTACAATAGTTGCCAAACAAACAGCACAGGCTACAGGGTGTTTGGTAATGCTAAAAGCTGCTATGGCAAACGTTTCCCCTAAACATTGAATCACAAACGGTGACCTTAACTAGAAAGGACACAATGGATAACCACTAGACCTTACCATTTACGCCAGCCATAAAAAAACCCCATATACATATGTGTGATGAAAAATGTAAATATAACATGTATTCATGTTTTTTTAAGATCAGGGCCATTGGAAGCACAGAGCATACTTATCCCTTCTTTTAGACCACCGCATGTTTCTAAGTAGTAGAAAGTGGATGGAGCATGACATAACTCCAACACATGGATTGCCATATGCTTCTACACTGTTGTGTTAAGAGGCATTTAGTGTAGCACTTCCCTCCCAGTATTCCTTCTTCTTTATTGTCTTCATATGAACCAAATTATGTTGTTTAGTGAGTGTTTTGGGTCGATGGTTAACAGCATCCCTAAAGGTGAACGTTTGATACAGAAGGGAGGGTGAAGGGACATAAACATGGGTGGAGGAGGGGCTGAAGAAATGTCAAAAGCCAATAAACAAAATAATAAAAGGGAATCAAAAATCATTAACTGTTTAATGTCTGTACACATTTCATATTTCCTGTATACTGAAGTCAGAGCATGCAGCAAATGAGCAGTGGTTATTTCATCATTTGTCAGAAGGCAAGGCACATAATGTGATAGAAAATTCCGTGCAAATAAGGGAAAACGATCATCTGTACATATTTAATGCTAATTTTTCACATTATAATATATATATATAGGGTTTTTTGCGTAGAGTTTCTCTTTATTGTAGTTACTAGTGTTTTTTTTATATGACTTTTTCTTATTACCCCAAACTAAACAAAAAAGCAGAATATCCCCTCCAGGATTTTGCTGTCCTAAAAAGAGGGTCCCGTAGTCCTAATCTCAAACCCCACATCTCTTCCAAGTAACATTCATACATATGCTAGTATGCTTGCAAGAGATTAAAAAGTAGAAACTCCTGGGATCTTAAACTTTGTCACTGGACTGACCCAAATAGATGGTTTTTCTTAAATATTATTTCCATAACGATCATCGGATGAAGATACCTCCCGGGTCCCGAGAGTTTAAATAACTTCTACATCTATGTTGGCCGAATAAAAGGCATCCACTTTCACCAACTACTTTTTTTTCTCTTGGGCTAATGCAGCAATACCCGAAACTTACAGTTTGTAAGGACATCTCTTCTAGAGGAAGAATTAAAAGTAACGCCATTAAAATAAATATAGAGAAGTAGATCTGCCTCATATATACTTCAGTATATGTTTATGTCTTAGCTAAAAAAAAAACCGCTTAAAACAAATCGGATGTTTTATCTATTGGCAGTAAGGGAAAGAATAAGAATATAAAATGCCCTCTCCCTAACTGCCTATATAAGGTATAGTGCTATACATAAATTGGCCATGCAGGTTCTCAGCCACAAGCCTCTTGGATGAGCCTAATCTGACTGCCAGAGAATGCACCATGCAGATTATACTGTTTTATGGCTGAGAGCTTTATCCTCTTTTAGGTCATCTTCTGACTTGTATACCTACTTCCTAGATAAGGGTCAGCAAAGTAGTGAATAAATATATCTGTTAGCCTCAGATTTTCTGTATGTGTACATTTATACACAGTCATCTTAATTTTTTTACTTAAATACATTTTATATAAATGCAAGGAAAATTGGGTATATATTTATATATATATATATATGTTCAGATGTACAATTATGCAAATGAAACACATATATAACTGCCTGCTCAGATCATGGTCAGCCATTAAACCTACTGACCAGTGCCCATTTCCAGTGTCCAGCTGAATTACCATAGAAGGGCAACACACTGTGCTAGGATTTCAATTATTTCTCTTAAAAGTACACTTTTTATGGCTACAGATGTTTTTTTAACAATTATAATTCAAATTGGTCATAGACGTGTTCTGCCAATCACTTTAAATCCTAAACATTTGTTAAGGAAAATCAAACCCCAATGAAGGGATTCACAATGGTGTCCGTGTTGCGAAAACTGGAAATAAAGAGTGTGCAAAACTGCGATTATTACTATGAAGAAACTGTTTTCCAATAGTGCAATAGTCACTCCAAAAAGTAGATCTTTGAATGAAATGACGCCCTATAAACATTATATAAAAGAGACATATCTCATATACAAATATTTGGCAGGCTTTTGCACAAAAAAACCCAACAAAATGAACTGCCATGTCTAATGTGGCGCTATCACACATATAGTATGTATATGGTCTTCTAATTCTGTGTATAATAATATGCCACAAGCGCAATATTCTGCAATGCAGCTGTCATGCACTTGCAGTACCTTTTCTACATTAACTCCATTTTGTAAAATGATAAATGGGTTCAATGCTAGCTTTAACCAATGCCATTTGTCGAAATGTTTTTGGGCCTGCTACAACATTTTATTTGAGAAAAAAAAATGATTCAATCTAAATACTCTTAGATTATATTTTACACAGAAAAAGAAAGCTGGGAAAGGGAAAGAGGGCTCTGTCGGCTATTATCTGAGCTACAACAAGGGCTTACCAAATGCACCTAGAATTTATACGAGAAAACTGCCCTTATTTAACCTGAGAGTCTGGTTAATATAGTGAATTGTTGGACATGACCACAAATGGTCATAAAATCTGGGGCCATTTCTAAATCTATACCATTGGCAGCTCTTCTAACAGGTAATTTACTCCAATTACTGGTGAACATCGTGCATATGTGTAAATATATATATATATGCTTGTAGGTATTCACACACTCACACACAGTTAGGCTTATACAACATGAATGTTCAGGTATATCTACTCATATAAATACAAATGTAACAAAAATAATTGCAAGTGGTTAAAAAAAAACTTTCAACATCAAAAGTGACAAAATTTGGAGAGGTGCTTGGTACATATTTTGGTATACAAAGTGATTTTGAAAATGCCTCGTCTCCACTGCAAGTAATGAAACGTTCCTGCTGACTAGAACATTACATTGGTTGCTAACTTTGCACCAAAATCACTTTTTTTTGTACATGTGTTTCAAAGTACGGTATATTATCAAATTCAGTCCTTTAATGAGCTGTTTTAGTCAATAACTAATAAACATTAATCACTACAAGTTATAGATATTAGTTACATTTGTTACTTTTATATGGGAGTATATATACCCAGTGTTTCATGTATATCCATATAGATGCAGTAAACGTGTATGTGTGTGTGTGTGTGTGTATATATATATATATATTATATATATATATATATATATATATATACACACACATACACAGATATACTATGAGAAGAGACAAAGACAAGGCCCTGCATTTTTCTTCAAGGCTTAATGTGCAAGAACACAAATCTGTTGCTCTGTTATGACCCATGGGCTGTGCATTAAGCAAACACCCAGTTCTTCCCTAAATTCAAAGCTGCTATCAGACAAAATCCTTCAGCCAGAAACAGGTCAAATCATCTTTTGAGGAGCAGGAGGGGCAAAAAATAGTCCTGTGAATGTATATCATGTACTTACAAAATAAGAGTAACATATAATCAAAGGAAGAAGACATTTCCTTCCTCATCTTCCTTCTTGGTGGCCAGTAATTAACCACTTTGTAGAAGGACTGAAGATAATAAAAGTGATTAAAATCAAATTAATGTATGTGTATATACTTATATATATATTCTTTTGCTTATATTGTCTTTCAAGCAGAAATTGAAGCCATACAAAGGTTTGGGGGAGAGTAACGCAGTATTTCCCCCATTTTTTTTTTGTTTGAAGTTCAGGGCCCCAAAAACATTTTAAGATCTTCTCTCATGACCCGCTTCTTTCTTTTGTTGCTCTATAGGATATCACTGGCTTTCTTCTTATTTCCTTTTTTGTTTTGTTTTTTTTAGAAAAAAAAAATGAAATTATATTTCCTCTTTTCAAATGCCTTATTTAGAAAGTGTTTTTTTTTCCTCTGTGTTGCCTGTGGACTTGAACCTGAACAAGGATCTTCAACTTCTGCCTGTTGACTCCAGTGGCTCAGGTCACTATCCAAGGTACCATGACTGGAGAACAAAGAAAATAAATAAATAAAAAGTTATACTAGAGTTAAGAAAAGACAGTGCTTGTTTACGTCGAAGCTATACGTGTATACTGGGTGAATTAGGGACGCTGGAATATATATTTTGAATACAACGGTGTTGCAGCATTCTAAGTTTTACTAAATCTCAGAACAAGTGTTGAAAAAGGCATATTTTACAGCACTACTAATTGTTTCAGACTAAAAAAATCAACCAAATATATATCAGATTAACAATATTCCACAATTTCCACTCATATATTTATATATATATTTATTTCCTGCCTCGGTAACACTGAAACTTTCCACACTAACACCAGTACAAAAATATATGTGCTCATCTCAGCATAAAGCTCTGATCAAAAAGGGTTGACTTTTTTTTTTAATTTAGAAGCGCTTTGCTCTGTCTTTCTCACCTAAGACTAAAATGAAGGAAGGGAAAGGTAGAAAATAGCCAAGAACAGAGCCTGGGTTTGCCACGCAAATATTTGTATAATATGATCCATTATACAGAGTACAGATTGCTGTAGTAAATAGAAAACTTGAGCCCGCCTTTGAAATCGTGACTTTATTCATTTATAAAATGCATAGAGACAACTGAATTCTGGCTCATTAAACAAAAATAAATACAAGGAAATCATAACACAATGTCCCTTATCTACAGCAACACTTGGATCAAGTAGAATAACCTGGAGGTTCACAAATCTGGGGGATGTATAAAATCAGATATATCCTAAATTGTTGGAAAAACACACAAGAGAGAATATTTGGTGGGTACACATAGGCTTACAGGCATGTGAGTTTTAAGTTGATATACTAACCCGACATATTTGCTTTGGATCTAGGAACCAGACAAAAATCAAACAGCTTTTTTTCCCCTGAAGATTTTGGTGCGGGGCTGTGCATGGACACAGACTGGCGCAGTGTGTGAAAATTCATCATTACCCACACTTCTAATGCATATAAAGTGTTTATGCGCATGTTCGGAAAGATTATAAGACGCTACGCATTATGTGATATGTTTCATCACATATCACATTTTATTCCGGACAGTCTTCTTTCTCTTCCAATTGTGGCATATAGGCCCAGACTACTACTTAAACAGGCTCAGAGACTCAGAAATACAGGAGCCTTAAGCTACACTATGGCTACAACAGATAGGACATCATGATCCAAATTTTACAAGTCAGTCTACATTGTCAAAAGGATCTACAGTTACACTGATGTTCCTGAATGGTCTCTTCTGTTTTGGAGTGACAGTGGCAAAGTGTCGCCAGCATCCTATGCTCCCATGAACTTACAAGGAGCTTCAATTTTGTGAGTATCTCTGTGAAGATTAGCAATTCAATACTTCAAGCCCCTGCCCACCTCCCATTTTGGTTGAACAGGTGATGCACAGCAACCACACTGAAGGAACCTGCACTTCTTTTTATAGACACTATCCATCCATTTGTATTTAGAAATGTTTCTCGCTGTGTGAACTGCAGTCTCACCTCTCACTGTCTACCGGGACGTAATTAGGAACCAGATGCAAAAATTCTCCCCGGACCCCCCAACTTCAATAGCTAGTCTGGGACTTCTTTGCCCCTTGATCCCTCTCCTTTCAACATAAAAAATATGTAACACAAGTTACACACACTTACTCACTAACATACACTCCATCTCACCCCACTTAAACATCCATGCTCTCACACACACAATTACACATTCATGCTCACACATACACACAATTACACATCCATGCTCACACACACAATGACACATCCATGTTCACACACAAAAGTACACATCCATGTTCACACACAAAAGTACACATCCATGCACACACACGCGTACACACACACATATATATATATATATATATATATATACACAAACACATATACATACATTCCACCTGGCTCCCTCCCGTCCCTGCTTACCTCTCACCGCTCCTGCAGCTTTCCTTCTGGCTGCTCACGCACGCTGTGTGGGCAGCCTTGGTTTCACCACGGGGTCACGTGACCCCCAATACGCTCCTGTCTCCCCGTGCCACTTCAAATAGTTTAGAAAGGGTCCTTCCGACCTGAATTGGAGTGGTCCAGGTAGGAAGGGTCCTTTCTAAACCATTTAATAATGGTAGAAGGGGTCGCGCCCTTGTAGTTACACCAGTGACTGTATATAACACATAGGTATTGCAGAAGATTTCTTAAAGCTCTTTTCATTGTTTAAGCTACACATTATGAAAAGCCAGCATGGCTCTTATTGCAGGAGGGGCTCACTCCTGGCTGGACCCCACAATGCAGATTGATATCAGTGATCTGAAATCTGAGCAGACCCCATTATGTAGAAATAACAGCATTATATACATCAGCCCAAAAAATTGTAAAACAGAAGCAGCTGTATGCAGAATCTCTACAAAGTTACAGATCAGAGGATCTCCCCAACTGACCTATGATCCCCACTGCCTGCAAAATCCAGACTGCCCTGGGAAACTGGGACTTTTGAGAGGTATGCATTAGTAATTATAAAAAACATAAAAATCTATAGTAAGTTACATGACGTGACAGCTTAAAGAAATGTTACTTTATTATCAGGATCCAGTCTCACACTTATTTTATGGCTTTTGGCGAAAGTTAATTTATTAAAACCACCTACAGATTGGTTTTTTGTTTGGCAATCAGAGTAACTGTTTTGAAGATATTCTGTTTCAATATTAATCTCAAGGAAGCTGACATCTGCTTCTGAGAGTGGCAAGGCCGATATTATCTAATCAATCCTGTTCTGAAGTTCTACTCTCCCCTAACAAAGGTTGTCTGAACCAATCAACAACAATCAGCAACTTAACAATAGATGAGAGATTACCTGATGGGAAGAACAATCATTCTGAGAAAAAATTAAGATACACTATATGTAGTATGTGGACACTTGATCATCACACCTAAATGAGCTTGTTGGACATCCCATTCCAAACCCATGGGCAGTAATATGGAGTTGGCTGCCTCTTTCAGGCAAAAGAGCAGTTGTGAGGTCAGGCACTGATGATGGACAAGAAGGTTGTGCATAGTGATCTTCAGCTTATATGCAGCTGCTCGGCCGTGGAAACTCATTACATGAAGCTCCCGACGCACAGAGCTTATGCAGATGTTGCTTCAATTTGGAACTCTGTAGTGAGTGAAGATTCAGAGGACAGGAGGTTGTTATGCACTTCAGCACTCGGCTGCTCAATGTGCAGAGCCAACTACTTCGTGGCTAAGCTGTTGTTGACTCTAGAGGCGTCCACCTCACATAAAAGGCAGACATAGCAGGGAATAAATCTCACAAATGACTTGTGGCAAGGTGGCATCTTTTGACTGTGTCACATTTACAGTCACCAAGCTCTTCACGATGACTCATTCTACTGCCAACGTATGTCTATGGAGATGGCTGCCTATGAGCTTGATTTTATACACCAGCTAGCATTAGGCGAGGCTTAAAGACCTAAAACTCAATAATTGGGAGGGGTGTCCACATACTTTTGGTGAAATAGTATATTGTGATATTTTTTTACCTAAATGTTCATCAGAAAGATAAAATATGTTTTTCAGGAGATCCACAAAAAATACCCCAAAAATACCAATCAATGCAATATTGATAGACTTAGTTTAAAAGTAGAATAATAATCACAAATCAACAAAAACAAGTCACACTAGTCTCGCAAAACTGAGAAACAGATAGGCGAACTAAGAATCCAGCCTGTGTTTTAATGCCACTGACAAGATCCACTGTAAGTGTTTGGGATTTGTTCTTTTACACATAAATTATGTACTAGTGAAAATGTCTCTGCGGTGTAAAACCACAGTTGTCTCATTTGTGCATCTCAGATATGTTGTAGTAAAGTTGTATGAGGCATCCCCATTATAAGATTACTTAACTAGGGTTTATCATGCCCATCCTGGTATTTATAACTTTCATTCTTACTTGTGCCTGATAGAGACTCCCAGGGTCGCGGGGGCCAAGTCCCACAAAGGATCGGTTGGCAGGAGGCGTGCCGGGACCGGAATATGCTGTGGAGAAAGGGAATGTGGTAAGCACCTCCTGTAGAAGAACAGTACATGATCCGTGTACGAAGACAATACATAGTTAATGGATCTAGTGAACACAGTGTGTAAGTGCAAAATAAAGTACAAGTAACACAGAAAAACATAGTAGCAAAGACTGTATACAAAGCACAGAACATGAAAAAGTAATCAATGAGCATGTAAAGGGTTTATTCACTCCCAATTTGTCTTTGGCAGCTAAAAATGTGTTTCTTTGTCATTGTCCTGTCATTGTGTACATTGTGTACATATATCCCAGAGGATTTCCAATGAACTTGATGGGAATAGCACACTTCTGGAGACCTACAGCTTTTCATGAACTTCACACTCTTCATCTATGTTAGCGCAAATCGGGTATAGGTGAACAGGATCCACAAAATATTAACAGGTAAACAGAGGATTGTACACATGTACAAAGTAGAGACAAAAGGGCAAAGATTGTGAGACGCTTGGGGCTTATGGATCAGTAAATGGAACATAAAATAAACCTAATTTACACGCTTGTCCTTTTTTTTGAGCTGGGTATTAATATCACAGCAGCTAAATGGTGAGCTTTTGGACCACTAGATGTCAGCACAGAGTTTGCAGAACAATACAACAACCGGAACTGCCACCTTTCAGGACCTGAAGGGCTTCTGTTTTATGGGCATATGTTACAAAACAAAAATAAATTTCCTAACTTACAGATTCATCTCTTTTGCATAAAATTCCTTCCTTGACAAAAAAAACTCATGTTGTATTACAAATGTTATATTCAATTGCATTTCTATACTTCTATATGATCAGAAGCATTGACCCTGCCACTGTGTCACTAAGCAGCTACGGTTATCCCACATCTAGGAATACCTCCCTCCA
The DNA here is from genome assembly GCA_009364415.1 of Spea multiplicata. Lineage (NCBI taxonomy): Eukaryota > Metazoa > Chordata > Amphibia > Anura > Pelobatidae > Spea > Spea multiplicata. The sequence goes on from VKOC01047121.1 coordinate 32,234, forward strand.
CTGAAGGTACTCACTTGGAGATGTGGGTGAGGATGTGCCCCCGTCTGATGCAGTGGTAGATTTGGTGTCGGAGGGTAACGATAGACGAGGCATGCCTGGTGGGGGTGGGGCCAACATCTGAGTTGAGATATAGTGACTTGAAACTTTCACCTGGCCACCCCCATTCAGCTAAGAGCAAGGGGAGAGGGTATCAGCAAATTCAGTGAAATGGTTACAAAGTAATGAATACGCCAAGTGAATAATAACCAAACTTTAATGCTATACTTTTGGCATTGATTCCCTCATAGAAAGTATTGGCCATTGTAACCACTACTTTAGTGTAACCACATTATATCGAGGGCCAGATCAAATCTGAAAGACTTGCTCTAACCCCAGCGCCATGGATTATTTCTCATGCTAGTAATCTACCAAAAGTGTTTATCTTCATGCAGCTACCCCAATAGTTCTGCACTAATATCTATTCCAAGTACTGTATCCAATCTTGCATCCCAGTCTGAAAATACTTCCACACCCACCCCTGCTCACAACCTTTCTTTAGCTTACCGGACTAGGCTGCTGGTTGGAAGGGTCACAGGCAAGGGACACCAAATCTTTCAGTGGGTCCTGTGGATTGAGGTGAGGGGGATAGCGAATGGCTGTATGGGGAAAGTAGGTGGAGGCAGCTTGAGGAATAAGGGAGGAAGGAGAGAAGTGTAATGTAGTAGAAGTGTGAGGACTACGGGCAAGGCCTTAGCCATGGGAAGAGAGAAGCAAGGGTTTTGGGGAGGGAGGAGAGAAAAAAAAGGACATATAAAGGCACAATAAAAAAAAAATCAAAGACACTAAATGAGAGATGAAGACTCACAATCAAGACACAGTTGATCAGACTTTAGGACTATATACTCACCACCGTGCACAGCTATGACTGGCCGGTGATGTTGGGTGAAGCCGCTGATTCTTGGAGAGGTATCTTGAGGGGATGGGCTGTGAAACGGGGATTTGTCCATTTCAGACTTCTTCACTGTAGGTGACATACCTGCCCAAACAATCGTATGACAAAAAAACTGTACTACAACGGTAATAAATTTAAAATGAAATATTAATGTACTTGCCTGCATCATGAATGCTGTGCTCTGGCTGTCAATTGTATTATACTTTCAAATACAACACTTTATAATATACAACTGTTAATGCCATTAAATGATTGTGTTTAATTATATAAACTCCATGTTATCATAATGCCATATTGTTATAGAATTTAGAGATTGTCCACATGATAAAATTTCACATTGTTGTGAAATGCTACATATGCATATTTTAAAGAGTAGAGACCCATAGGGTATATAAAAGAAAATCCATAAGGTATACCACAGTAAATGATTATATTATCCATGTAAACATGCAGTAACACATTATTAACTCCAAAACTAATACAACTGTATTTTAACCAGAATGAATAATGGAAATTGCTATCCAAGACCTAGAGGTCTGGACCGGGGATAACAAGGCAGCCTTGGGACATTAAGACTAGCAGCTGCCTAATGACATAAGTGCGGCAGTTGGCGAAATGTAACAGGCCACGTTACGTTGTTATGCTCATGTAGCATGTAGCCAGGCATATCCGGCCAGTAGCCATACACTGGCTGAGATGGCAGATGAGGTGAGTATGTGATGCTGTCGATCAGCGGCCCACCAGGCATTTGCCTAGTGTGCCAGATGGCCAGTCCAAGCCTCAAAATTTTGAGTACCAAGACAATCTGTAGTGGTTTAGTAATCTTTGCTTCATGCTTGATGTGACATGGATGCAAGTTGGTGCTCTGGCACACAGCTCTAAACTCTATGTTAGTTGCTGATTAGTTGCACAGAAAAAAAAAGATTGTTTTAAGCCCTTGTTTAGCTTACTGGTTCCAACCACTTCAGATGGCCTCCTGGAGCTACAGCTCTGAGATATAAAAGACACTTAGCATGAATTGTTAAGGGAGGAAGACATGATGGCGTGTTGGATGTAATAGTACATTTAGGGACCAATGACTTGTCATGTAATTAAGTCAGTGTGGTATTATATGTTTTTAGCAAACTAGGTAAGGATCTTCAGCAAGTTGCATCCAGTTTATCTTTTTTATGAAGTGTTACCAGTGTATGAGAAAGAGGATGGCAACATGCTGTGAATTAGAGATTTAATTTTTAGCTAGGGAAAGATAGGGATTTGGTGTTTTCTTTTCACACCAGCCCTATTCGGTGCATTAAGGGGCTGTATAAAAATAGATTTCATATTGAAATGGAACAGAGGTTCTTTGTGAGCAGTTCACACATTTTATTACTAGACATTTAATTTAGGATGCTGCAGGTTAACCTTACTTGCTCGTCTGCACTGTTGCATGGATGAATTTGGACAAGGTATATATCTGACATGTATGTTGAAAAACAATAGCTTTAGCGTTATGTGCACAAATGCCTGCAGTTTAGGGGATAACTTGCTGCAATGATATAAAGTGACATTTTAGATTTAGTGGTAATTACGAGACCTGGTACAATTTGAAAAATGATTGGGATGTTATCATACCAGGACACTCTTAATGTAAGAAATCGTTTAAAGATTAATCTGTAATGAAGAGCACTCGAAGACAGCATGGGAAACTTGGAAGAGTTTGGAAATCCAAATCCAGCAAAGGCTTTACTCACTATAAATTCATGCTTCGCACCTACAACTCTGCCCTCTCTCTCACCAAACAGCTCTTCTTCTGCACTCTCTTATCCTCCATTTCTTCCAGCCCGCGACACCTTTTTTCTACTCTCAACTCCCTTCTCTGTCCCCCCACACCACAAGGCTCTCTCACTGCCCAAGATCTTGCTACCCACTTCAAAGAGAAGATCAATACTATTATACAAGACCTATCTTCTTTACAACCTCCTCCTACACCACCCACCACTCTCTCCACTCCTCCCCTACTAACTGCCTTTTCCCCTACAACTGAAGAAGAGATAGCCACTCTTCTTTTTTCCTCTCACCCAACAGCCCGTCTCCTTGACCCCATCCCATCACACCTCACAAAGTCTCTATGTCCATCCCTTGGTCCATCACAGACCCACCTATTTAATCTTTCTCTATGATCTGGAACTGTACCAACAGCCTTCAAGCATGCTCTAATAACACCCATTCTAAAAAATCCTTCCTCAGATCCCATCTGTCTGACTAACTACCGCCCTATCTCTCTGCTTTCTTTTACATCTAAGCTGCTTGAATGGATTGTGTACAATCGCCTTACTAAATTCCCTCCTTGACCCACTACAGTCTGGTTTCAAACCCATTCACGGTACTGAAACAGCTCAAATAAAAGTCTCCAATGACTTGCTCTCTGCCAAAGCAAAAGATCACTTCTCTATTCTAATACTATTGGATCTCTCTGCTGCTTTCGATACTGTTGATCACCACCTTCTTCTAGACTTGCTTCTATAGGCATTCGAGATACAGCTCTCTCCTGGGTCTCCTCATATCTGTCTAACTGTTCCTCCTCTGTCAACTTCTCTGGCAAGACATCATCAACCCTTCCACTTTCAGTTGATGTCCCCCAAGGTTCAGTCCTTGGCCTCTGCTGTTCTCTTTATACTTAATCTCTTGGCATACTAATCAACTCATTTGGCCTCCAGTATCATCTATATGCAGATGATACCCAAATCTACCTAATCTTCTCCTGATCTCTCTCCATCTCTCATGTCCTGTATCACCAATTGCTTGTCTGCTACTTCTTCATGGAATGTCACAACGCTACCTGAAACTTAATCTTTCTAAAACAGAACTCATTATCTTCCCTCCCTCCATATCCACTCCAGTACCTGAATTCTCTATCACCATTAACAACACGACTATCTCTCCTACTAACCAGGCCCGATACCTCGGGGTCATCCTTGACTTCAACTCTCACATTCAGTCCCTCGCCAGATCCTGCCGCTTGCACCTAAAAAACATCCTTCGTATCTGCCCATTTCTCACCCAAGAGTCCACAAAAACTCTGGTTCATTCACTTATCATTTCCCATGTTGACTACTGCAACACTCTTCTGGTTGGCATTCCACTGTCTCGACTCTCTCCTCTACAGTCTGTCTTAAATGCTGCTGCTAGGCTTATCTTCCTTGCACGCCACCCCTCTTCTGCTTCCCCACTCTGTGAAACCCTTCACTGGCTCCCAATTACCTTTAAAATTAAATTTAAAATCCTGGTACTAACATATAAGGCCCTCCATAATACTGTTCCTCCATCCATTTCTGCCCTCATAAGCAAATACTCTCCTACTCAATACCTACGTTCTTCCCATGGGCTAAGGTTCTCCTCCTCCTCCCTTATCACCTCTTCCTTTTCCCTTCTACAAGATTTCACTTGAGCTGCCCCATATCTCTGGAATCTACTCCCAACGAACCTTCAGCATTCACCCTCCCAACATTCAAGAAACATCTAAAAACCCACTTCTTTAATGAAGCATACCATCTTAGCTGCTAGAACTTCCTTGTCAACCACCACACTACCTCTCATCCTTTCTCTGTGCCTTATGTTTGACACCCCATTCCCTCAAGATTGTAAGCTTGCAGGCAGGGCTCTCTCCACCTAATGTATCGGTTTCTCTTAGTCTGTCAATCCTCGTCTTGTCATACCCCTTGAATATATGTATTGTATTAAGCGCTGTGTAAACTGTTGGCGCTATATAAATAAAATATAATAATAATAAATATTAAAGGTGTTATATAGATCACTCCAGTGATCATCAATCAATGTATTTAATATAGAAGTTGTGTTGCACCACACTAAACCTAGGGTTTTAGATTTTAGACTGGTTTTCTAAAAAAAAAGAAACATATTTAGGTGAGTCTTTGATGGCCTGGACATCTTTAGATGGTGTTGAGACAAATTATTTATGATGTTTTACAAAACGCAAGTGAATATTGTATTAAAGTTGTCAGTAAGACTAAAAGGAAAGAAAACCAGTGTGTACTCCACAAAACAAGAACATATATTAAAGTAAAAGAAGGTAGCATTTAGGAACTATAAGCAGACTCAGAATGAGGAAGAAGACAGCAAATACAAAGCGAAATGAAATGAGGCAATTAATAATAAAAAGAAAGATAAAACTGTTTTTTTAGATATATAAGCGAAATAAGAGGAAGAAGGAAAAATTAGACTAAACACAAATAAGGGGAGTTATATATATGAGGTTAAAGATCCAGCTGACTGCATCCATAACTATTTCTGTTCAGTTTTTACAGAGGAATGTGAAGAAAAAAGAAACATCAAGATATGTATGTTTGCTACTTGAACTCATCAATGCAAAAAATATATAAAACAACGGGATATTCTGGGAAAAGTACTATTGCTGGTGGACTAAGCCAGATTACTAATGATTTTAAATACATTGGGAGAATGGTCAAGAGTGTGGCAGGAGCAATTTAAAGTTAATATGCGTAAAATAATACACTTTGGAGGTAAATTCCAAAGGCAAAATATATGACTGGGGGTACAGTATTGTGAGCAACAACAGAAGAGAGAGACTTGGAAGATATTTCTTAGGACACAGGGGTCAGAAGGCAACGCAAAGAAAGCATGGGACTGATATATGGGTTTCATGACACGGGACCAAGGACGGATTAAAGTTTTAGTCTTTATATCAGGACAGGTAGACTAGATGGGCCAAAACTCTTTTTTCAAAGCATTAACAAAAGCAAGCAGGGAGCTTGGCATTATCATTATACAGCTTCAATTATAACCACTAAAATCCAAACAAGCTACTTTACCTGACCATTGTAATAGTATGTTATAAAATGTAAATTGGTTTAGCTAGGAGTACATTCAATAAAGTTATATATAATGTCAATATATATTTTTGGTACCATATCTGTTTTAAAGTTGATTAAAATGAGCAATAAATATAGGCACCTTAACAAGTTTATAGCCACAGGGAAATGTATCTTAGTTTCCTGTTCTGAGGATCTGCATACTTATTCCTCTCTATTAATGTAGCTTTCAGCTACATTAAGTTGCAAATTGTTGTTAATTAGTTCAGACAGCCTTTGTAAGGAGGCAGAGAACATACGGAAAAGCAACTGATAAAAGAGGACTGGCCCTGCCACTCAGAGCATTTGAATCAGATCTCTTCTCAGCTGAGGACCTATCTGACTTTTTGGAGTCCTTTTAGTTAATGCATTCCTCATTAGCCCTTCTCTAGAACTTTAGCTGCACTTATTTTAATATCATCATGGTCTTCGGCATGATGTCTATTTATACTTCCAGAAAAAGTCATGTGGGACCAACTGCAGATAAGGGCGTCACTTAAAGGCAGGGTAAAAAGTAATGCAAGACAGTGCATATGTTTATAGATACTGTTCAAACGTGTGGAGTCACACAAATACGGTCAAATGGATTAGAAATACAGTGTAGACATTGTTAATGTTGTAAATGACTATGGTAGCTGGAAATGGCTGGTTTTTAATGGAATATCTTCATTGGCAAACTGACAGCCATTCATTTACCTTCTGTGCTGCCCTAGGCCCAGCCTAGGGCAAGCTTTTCCTGTCCTCACCCTCCTTGGAGTCTGAACTGCCTTGAAAGAGGTACTGTACCTTTAAGACATGGAGTACCTGGATATGAGGTCATGTCGCTGGGCTGTGTCTTAAAGGCGGGAACCACCTTCTAATGCAGACTACGGGGGCTGTGCTGAGTCGGTACTGCCTGACAGAGATCAAAGATCTCCCCTGTAACCAGCCCATTGAGAAGCAGGATACCGGGGGCCTGCTCACCCAAGAGGTCAGAATAGTTGGCTTAGGCCAGAATACTTCACTGTGTACATAGGCCCTTTATTAGCAAGCATCACGGCTGCGTTCCAAGGCATGTTGTATTTGCTAATCCAAGTTTACATTTAAAAGGCAAATTGATAATTAAAAAACTAATATACAAGGGACGTTTCCACACTTTTATGCTTATGTTGGAAACGGTGAAGGCGGGAAGAGTAGTAATCGGTCATGTCTTAGCATGTCATGTGACTAGTTCTGTCTGGCAAGCCGGCTGCCCTTGCAGTTAAGTATAAGAGTTTTTACCCTGGGGTGAAGATGGCTGCGAAACTTATAAATAGCAGCAAAGAGGAACAGCGTTCTATCATACATTTCTTGTGGGCAGAAGGTGTGCGGGGAGCACAAATTCATCTTTGCATGTGTGCTCAGTATAGAGATAAAGTTCTCTCTGGTACAGTCATCTATAAGTGGATTGAAAAGTTCCAAAATGGCCATACTGGCGTGTCCAGCTACAGCCACGACCACGAGGAATGAAGAAAGAACCCTGGAACTGATGCATGAAAACAGAAGAATAATAGTTGCAGGAAAGCTGAATGTGAGTGTTGGATCTGCTTATGCACTGATTCATGACTGCCTTAAGTTTATGCGTGTGTGCCAGGTGGGTGTCTAAGCGGCTGCCGGAGGAACACAAGCGCAAGCGCTTAGACGTTTGTTCCCGACACATGGCCCGTTATCGTGAAGAAGTGATGATTTTCTGCAAAACATAGTCACTGGTGTTGAAAATTGCATCGCAAAAGAAGGTACTCTGTAGAAAAGTGATGTAATTTGTTTTTGATGCAATTTGTGTTGAAATAAATAGGTAAGAGTTAAAAAAGTGTGGCAACTTTTTGAACATCAAAAAGTTGCCACACAAAAAGTATATACACATGTCTCTGTGTGTGTGCGTGTATACATATATAAAAATATGTTATGGTGGGGACAAAAAAGGTGATAAAAAACGTCCCCTTAAGGAAGCATTGCCAGACATTAACGTACATCCATCAGGTGTAAAGAATTCGTTTTCTCACAGAAATCTCTTAGTGCAAGGGATTCTGGGTAGCTATATGCAAATTGGTTTAACAACGAACACCTCTTTTTGCCTCTAAATCCACTTTATGCCTGTGTGGAGGTATATACACACTGTTACCTCCCTATATAACTAGTCTTAGTAGGGGAGTGGGCAAAGAACAAAATTGTGTGCAACTTAATTTCATCTCCTCTTCAATGTTTTTTCCTTTTGTTTTCTTCAAGCAGAAAGTCTAGGGGTTAACGTTATTTTACATTGATGTTGCAATAAAGTCAGTCAATATGCAAGTTAATGATTTTCGTGAAACTTCCACCACAGACTTGCAACAACTTGACATTTAGGAAAGACTGTGAGAAAGGAGTTAAGAAACAGAAAAAAAAACACTTATATAGAAGGCTATATAAATGGTATTTGCCCAGATGTTTAAATTATCTACATTTGTTTATATATGAGCGCGAGTGTACTTTATTATTTTTGTGTGTCTGTGGGGTAAAATTCCACTGCCTGCTGACCGCAATGAAACCAGCCCCTGATCCAAATCAAACTACAAACTGAACAAAGACATTAACTGAAAGGAGAAGGGGGAGGAAGTGAGGAGGGGAGGGGGGTGCCAGAACCTGGCAGGGTCATTTCAGGACAACCTAGCTATAATACAGCAAACATGTGACAAAGGAGAGTGGAAAGTTGCAGAGAACAGGCTGCCACATTACAAACTCTATTCTGAAGCAGCCACGCTACAAGAATAATGCTGTGCGTTGTTGTTGCCATATACCACAAACTTCATGCTGACCCCTTTTATTCGAACGCAAACCTCTCTCTGTCACGGTCTATTTTACTTCAGCTCAGTATATAAGGTTATAAAGGCTATGCTATAAGAGCTGCCATCGGAAGGTCACTGTATAAAAGACAATAACCCAGATTTTAGAAGGCAACTTTTCTATGCATCATTGTGAGGACATGCATTTGGTTTATAACATACACATGGATCGATCCATTGGCAGGCCTGGAAGTCCCAAAAAGACCCATATAAGAGACACCAACTATTTTCTATTCTCCTCCCTTACAAAAAAAACAAAAAAAGATCTTTGGAATGTGTGCTACGGGGACTACATATTGTCTTTAATCTTCTTATAAACTATAGTATTCAGTGATTCTAATGCAGCTTAGCAATATTCAAGGTAATCCAGGGTAACCAGGCATGCTAGTACACCTAGGATTGAATATTTAAATCCTACTATTGGCACCATCAAAACTGTTTGTATAATATTTCCAGTTTTATGGGTTTTTTTTGTATAAATCACACTAAAAAACCCAGCATTTTCTTCTAATTTATCATTTTTGGTTTCTTAAGCCTTTAGCTCACTGCTTGATATTGACAGTGAGCTTTATATAATACTTGTTTTTTTGATTTTGTTTCACCTTACCTCATTTTAAAATGAATGGTATTATTATCATATGTATAGTAATTTCCTTGAAAACACTAGTGATTTTGAAACTGGAAACCTCTACGGGGTTGGTTCACTAACATCATAGTAAATGTGTGCCACAAAGCTTATTGCAGCTTTATTTCAAGGCTTATAAATGTATAAACCCCTATATTATTTTTCCTGCTTGCCACCCTGGCACTGTGTGAATTTTTTTGCCTGCTCTGACTTTTTTATTATTATTTAAAAATAAATAAATGTTTTTGTGATTTTTGGATAGGCCCATTTCCTGGGACAAAACATTCAATATCACTAATTGACGATGTTAGACATACAAGTTAAGTGAAGTAATGATTTGTGATGTACAGATTGCACGGGCTAATGTACAGATAATGCTTTTCACATCCTAGCCTTCTAGTAACCAAATACATATATATATGTTACACTATAGCATTATCTATCAAGGTAAAACGTAAACTACCGTATTGTAAAGGGGATTGAACATTAAAGGATTGCCTAACCATATTTACATTTAAATACGACCTTTATGGAACACACATATGTAAAGATCTGTAACAAAAGCAATTTTCGTAGTATGGGTAAAGTACAGCACATGACTATAGTTTCCTGATAATTATTTTCCAGACCATCTCTCTTGATGCTTTTAACTGGTACGCTTCCAGCAGTATCCTATCATCGCAAACAAGTAAGGAAGTATTTTCTGAGAGGAGGTATATAGAATAACGGACCAAAAGAAGGCATATGTTAGGTGGTTGGAAGAGCCAATATTCAGTGGCGTAACTACACTGTGACAGGACCCGCCTCTCTGGGGGGCCTGGGCGACCCTGCAACAACTTGTTCCTGTCTCCTCATGGTGGTCCAAAATTGTTCATAAAGGGTAATTTCTAAATAATTTTGAACCGACACCGAGAGAGACAGGCAAGCAGCGGGGTCTCGTTATGTCGCATGACCCCACAGTAAAACTGCGTACAGAAAACTGCAGGAAAAGTAAGGAGGTGCGGGAGGGAGGGTGTATGTATGTATGTTTGTATGTATGTGAGCATGATTGTCTATGTATAAGTGTATGTGGGCATGAATGTCTATGTATAAGTGTATGTGACCATGCATGTCTATGTATAGGTGTATGTAATCATGTATGTCTACGTATAAGCGTATAAGTGGATGTGCATGTGTGTTTGAACATTCATATCTAATGTATACAGTGAAGGAAAAAAATGATTTGATCCCCTGCAGATCCTCTCCAAGCCATTAAGGTTTTGAGCCTGACATTTGGCAACTCGGACCTTCAGCTCACCTCCACAGATTTTCTATGGGATTAAGGTCTGGAGACTGGCTAGGCCACTCCAGGACATTAATGTGGTTCTTCTTGAGACACTCCTTTGTTGACTTGGTCGTGTGTTTTGGGTCATTGTCATGCTGGAATATCCATCCATGAACCATTTTCAATGCCTTGGCTGAGGTTATCACACAAGATTTCATGGTACACGGCCCCATCTATCTTCCTTTTGATGCAATGAAGTTGTCCTGTCCCCTTAGCAGAAAAACACCCCAAAGCATAATGTTTCCATCTCCAAGTTTGATAGTGGGGATGATGTTCTTGGGGTCATAGGCAGCATTCTGTCACGTCGGGGCTAGACAACACCAATAGCGAACCCACAATGCAGAGACGGACTGGATACAGCACCTTACAGTCCAAGGTCGGATCAAGCAGCACAATAGCAAAGTCCAGTAGCTATCCAAGTGTCGGGCAGGCAGCACGGTATGCGAAGTCCCATCACATCGCAAGGTTCGGGGCAGGCAGAACGGTGCAAAATCCAATAAAACAATCCAAGGTCAGGTACACGAAAAGGCAAGGCAAGGCAAGGCAAGGCAAGGCAAGGCAATGGCAGGCAATGCAAACACACCAGAGTACATAGAACTCATGAATTCGGGCACAGAAAGAATTCAAATGAGATTTAGTAGGGACAAGGGCGGAAACAAAACGGACAGGAACCAATGGAAGAAGACGTGATGTCATAGCGTACAACGCATACCGGCGCAAAACATAAATAACAAACGAGTGCTAACCCCGCGAGTAAAGCGGGTCTCCAGCACTCCTAAATATTACTGGAGCGCCGTGAACGAGTCGCAGCATCGTCGCTTATTACTCTGCGAGTGCTGCTGCACGCGCGGCAGCTCCCGCAGCCTGGATCCTGCCGGCGTGAGCGACTGCACGGGCGGTTTCGCATAGAACGTATGCGACCGCCGTGAGCGCGCCGCGGCACTACGCACGCCCCTCCGTGTGTGAGCAGTACACACATTACTCGGAGAGGGCGTGCGCACCACGCCGCGAGTACTCCGCCCACCCGCGGCAGACCGTCGCGGGACATCGGCGAAGCCGGTGAGTGCAACACATTCCTCCTGCTCCAAACATGGCGAGTTGAGTTGATGCCAAATAGCTCGATTGTGGTTTCATCTGACCACAACACTTTCACCCAGTTCTCATCTGAATCATTCAGATGTTTATTGGCAACTTCAGATGGGCCTGTACATGTGCTTTCTTGAGAAGGGGGACCTTGAGGGTGCTGCGGGATTTCAGTCCTTCACGGCGTAGTGTGTTACCAATTGTTTTCTTGGTCACTACTGTCCCAGCTGCCTTGAGATCATTGTCAAGATCCTCCCGTGTAATTCTAGGCTGATTCCTCACCACTCTCATGATCATTGAAGCTCCACAAGGTGAGATCTTGCATGGAGCCCCAGACCAAGGGAGATCGACAGTTATTTTGAGTTTCTTCCATTTGCAAATAATAGCACCAACTGTTGTCACCTTCTCACCAAGCTGCTTGGTGATGGTCTTGTAGCCCATTCCAGCCTTGTGTAGGTCTACAATCTTGTCTCTGACATCCTTGGACAGCTCTTTGGTCTTTGCCATGGTAGAGAATTTGGAATCTGATTGATTGCTTCTGTGGACAGGTATCTTTTATACAGGTAACAAACTGAGATTAGGAGCACTCCCTTTAAGAGGAACAGGAAGCCAATATTAGAGGAAAGGGGCTTGTCAAGATAACAGGAGGGTGAGAGCAGTAGGGGTTTTCGTTGCAATTATAATACGCTCTTGCTGCAGCAGAAAATCACCAGGGTTTCACTTTCATAATGTATGGTGAAGTCATGGAGTGGAAACACAACTATCCTGTTGTCCATCCATAACTTCAACTATTATGTTGTTCTTCCTCTCACAGTTGAATGAAGAAAAGTGTGCTTCTTTCTATACACCTTTTTTCACGGTAAACTCATTAGCTAGTTATAATAACAATATTATTTGCTTATGATAAATTGTGAGAGATTGGTAAAAAAAATATCAGATTGTCACATACCTGGCTGCCGGTGCTTCTGGGTCCTCGGACCGGCAGCCGCCGAGGAGAAGGGGGAGACCCCCCACCGTGCCGCGGCAACCACAGCCGCTACGGAGAAGGGGGGAGACCCCACCGTGCCGCAGCAGCTGCAACCGCCGCGAAAAAGAGGGAGACCTCCCGCCGCTACACTAGCAGCCTCAGCCGCACGGAAGAGGGGGAGACCCCCCCTTGCCGCGGGAGCCGCAACCGCCGCGGAGGAGAGGGAGACCCCCCGTCTCTTCGAGACAGCCTCAGCCGCCGCCGCGAGGAAGGGGAAGACCTCGCGGTTCCACGCGTCGGCCGTCCTCTGTTGGAGTCAGGTCCGGTCCTGCTGCGTGCACGCGGTCCTCTGCACGCCACCTAGTGGCGCCAGCCGGTACTACTACTCCTTTTAGATTTTTACGATCTGCCAATCCCAAGATGGCCGCGAACCAGGAAGTGACGTAACGGCACTTTGAATTTTTGGCGGGAATCCGCTAATTGATGCCTGGACTTCCTCTGCCTATTTAAGGAGCCTCAGAACACTCCAGCCTTGCCTTCTGATGGTTGTACCTATCTCGTATAGTGTCTGCTCAGTACGCGTTCCTGTTGATTTCCCGTTACCGACCCGGCTTGTTCCTGATTCTGATTCCTGGCGTTTGACTCTGGCTTCCCTCACGTTTATCCTGACTTCTGGCTTCCTGACCTCGGCTTACCCTGCTACGATCCTGACTTCTGGCTTCCTGACCTCGGCTTGCTCATTGGCTATTCTATACTGGACTCTGGTATTCTGTCTATTGGACTTGCACACGCTGCTCTACCTGATTACAGGTTCTACCATACGCTGTGCGTGACAGAATCAGAAGGCCAACATGAGACCTGCATCGGTAGGACAGCAGAGTTCTACGGAGGATCGTTTGGATGGGATGGATCACCGTCTGGACCAGTTTGCCCAAGCTCTCCAGACGTTGTTGCAACGCACCGACCCAGCTCTCCAAGGTCCTCCGGCGATTGCGGTTCATCCACCACCACCTGCACCTGTCCATTCTGTGCCCGCTCATCTACCTCCCCCCCAACGTTATGATGGTGAGCCAGCAGCGTGCAGAGGGTTCCTGAACCAGTGCGAGATACATTTTGAACTTTCGCCTTATGCCTTCCCTACTGAACGGGCTAAGGTGGGCTATGTGATTTCGTTACTCACGGGCAAGGCACTGGCTTGGTCCTCTCCACTATGGGAGAGAAATGCTCCTCCAGTTCGGTCCTACTCCGAATTCGTCTCTAGTCTGCGTTCAGTATTTGACGTCCCTGGAAGGAGGAGTACGGCATCCGCATCCCTGTTCTCTATCCGTCAAGGTTCCCGTTCTCTTCAGGAGTATTCCATCGAATGCCGCACCTTGATGGCGGAGGTCAACTGGACCAACGAGGCTCTAGTCGCCGCATTCCTGAATGGACTATCTGAAACCCTCAAGGATGAGATCGCGGCTAGAGACCTTCCTACGGACCTGGATGCGGTAATACAGTACGTCGCCCAGGTGGATTTACGTCTTCGTGAAAGACAAGCTCAACGCGAGAGCCTGAGACGACAGGAGAGGGGAGTGAGGGACTCCGTACGTCATTTTTCCCAAGTTCCGTCCTCACCCATTGTGTCTGATTCTGCGGAGGAACCTATGCAGCTGGGGGCAGCTAGACTCTCTGAGCATGAAAAGAGCAGGAGGAGGAAGGAGGGATTGTGCCTGTATTGTGGTCTATCGGGACATTTCCTCAAGAACTGTTCTAAGAGGCCGGGAAACGCCCGCACCTAGGTAGGCTGAGGGGACCTACTATAGGTGTGATTAGACCATCCCCTGAAACCAAGATTACCCGCATGACGGTTCCAGTTCGACTAGTCTGGTCGAGGGGTTCCGTGAACACCACGGCCTTTTTGGATTCCGGCGCTGCCGGTAACTTCATTGACTCTGAGTTTTGTACCCGGTTTCTGGTTCCCACCCTTCCCCTGCCCAATCCGTTATCCGTGGAGGCTATCGACGGGAGGCCTCTCCTCCAGGAGCACATAACTCTTCACACGACTCCACTTACTCTCTCTGTGGGGGTGGTTCACAGCGAACCGTTGCAGTTGTTGCTCATCCGTTCCCCTTCTGTTCCGATTATATTGGGGTATCCTTGGCTGCGTAGTCACAACCCTTCCATTGACTGGTGTACCAACCAAATTACGGCTTGGAGCAGTTCCTGTAAGGATCATTGCCTCTTACCCCTGAGGACTACGTCGGTGACATTGAACTCCATCGGGACTTCACTTCTGCCTGAGGCGTATCAGTGTTTCGCGGACGTCTTCGACAAGAAGGAGGCGGAGAAACTACCTCCGCACCGACCTTACGACTGTCCCATCGATCTGCTTCCTGGTACCATGCCACCCAGAGGTCGGGTTTATCCGCTCTCTGTTCCCGAAACCAAAGCTATGGAGTCATACATTGAGGAGAATCTTCGTCGGGGTTTTATTCGCCGATCCACGTCGCCCGCAGGAGCAGGATTTTTTTTTGTTAAGAAGAAGAATGGAGAGCTTCGCCCATGCATCGACTACAGGGGCCTTAACAGAATCACGAGACGTAACACATACCCCATTCCATTGATCTCCGAACTGTTTGACCGTTTGCGCGGTGCTACCATCTATACCAAGCTGGATCTCCGGGGGGCTTACAACCTTGTTAGAATTCGTGCCGACGATGAGTGGAAGACGGCTTTTAACACACGGTCGGGACATTACGAGTATACAGTGATGCCTTTCGGGTTATGCAATGCGCCAGCTGTTTTCCAGGAGTTCATCAATGACTGTCTCAGAGACTTCCTGCAACAGTTTGTCGTGGTGTATCTAGATGACATTTTGATTTACTCTTCGGATCTCTCGACTCATCGCACGCAGGTAGCCAGAGTACTACATCGACTACGGCAACATGGGCTCTACGCCAAACGGGAGAAATGTGAGTTCGAGGTCCGCAAGGTCTTGTTTTTGGGGTATGTCATTTCCCCGGAGGGATTTGAGATGGACCCTTCCAAAGTACGGGCTATCAAGGACTGGCCACAGCCTGTGGGTCTGAAACCGTTACAACGCTTTCTGGGGTTCGCCAACTATTACAGACGTTTTATCAGAGACTATTCTAAGATTGCTGCTCCCCTGACAGCCCTGACCAAGAAAGGGGCCAATACCATTGAATGGCCACCCGCTGCTGTCTCCGCGTTTGACCAGTTAAGGGAGAGGTTTACTACTGCTCCGGTCCTGCGCCATCCGGATCCCCTTTTACCGTTTGTCTTGGAAGTGGATGCCTCTGAAACGGGTGTGGGGGCTGTCCTATCCCAGAGGGCCTCATATAGCGGGCCACTACACCCGTGTGGGTTTTTCTCCAGGAGATTTTCTTCGGCGGAGAAGAATTATGACATCGGCAACAAGGAACTGTTGGCGGTTATACTTGCTCTGGAGGAGTGGCGACATCTACTGGAGGGGGTACAAGTTCCTACGTTAATCTTAACGGATCATAAGAACTTACAGTACATCGAGACCACAAAATGTCTCAATCCTCGGCAAGCAAGATGGTCCCTGTTCCTATCACGCTTTCCCTTTGTGCTGACTTACCGACCAGGATCCAAGAATGTCAAAGCTGATGCTCTCTCACGCATGCACACGTTTCCTGAAGAGGAGTGTCACGAACCCGAGGCGATTGTTCCTGCGACCAAGGTTGTGGCTGCTACCCGACTTACCTGTCTTACTCCTCTGGTGGATCGTATTGCCAGTATGCAGACTCAAGCTCCGGTATCTCTGCCAGCTGGGAAGTTGTTTGTCCCTGTTCGTTTCCGGTCCCGAGTCCTCCGTCTTTCTCATGGCTCCAGGACGGCGGGACATCTGGGGATTACACGTACGAAGGAACTCTTGTCCAGAACTTTTTGGTGGCCGAATTGGACCAAGGACACTGTCCTATTCGTCCAGTCCTGTACCAAGTGTGCAGCTAATAAGTCTTCCAAGAGACCACCTGCTGGCCTGTTGCATCCTCTGCCTCTTCCTTCGACTCCGTGGACGCACATAGCCATGGACTTCATTGTGGACTTACCGAACTCCAGAGGTCATACGGTTATCCTTATGGTTGTGGATCGCTTTTCCAAGATGGCTCATATGATTCCGTTGAAGAAATTGCCCTCTGCTGCCATGCTGGCCGAAGTTTTCATACGCGAGATCGTCCGTCTCCACGGATTACCCACCGAGATTGTCTCCGACCGAGGTTCACAATTCATAGCACGCTTCTGGCGTGAATTCACTAAGGCCTTGGGTATTACTCTGGCATTCTCGTCCGCGTATCATCCACAGTCCAACGGAGCAGCGGAGAGGGCTAATCAACACTTGGAACAATATCTACGCCTGTTTGTCAATAACCACCAGGACAATTGGGTTAATCTGCTACCCTTCGCGGAATTTGCCCGCAACAACTCCGTACAGGAGTCCTCAGGAGTGTCGGCATTCTTCTGTTTGTACGGTCTGCATCCACAGTCCTTTCCCGGAACGTTTCCTGCCTCTGCGGTTCCAGAATTACAGGAGAGATTGGCTACCATACGGTCCACGTGGTCTTCAGTATTAGAGGCTTTGCAACAGGCGGGCAGGCGTCAGGAGCATCAGGCAAACAAGAGACGCTCCAGTGCTCCTGCGTATTTGCCTGGAGAGAGGGTCTGGTTGTCTACCCGGTATCTCAAACTCAGGGTTCCTTCCATGAAGTTGGCTCCACGTTTTATCGGTCCATTTCCTATTGTTCGTCGGATCAACCCAGTAGCCTACGAACTTCTCTTACCTCGTACCCTTCGGATTCCTCGAGTTTTTCATGTTTCGCTTCTGAAGCCTCTGGTGTGCAATCGTTTTACTACCACAAGACCTATGGGTACGGGGACTTCTGGTGCAGATCCACCTCGGCACTGTCCTCAGATGATTCTGGCCACTCGTAGACAACAAGGGAGCGTACAGTATCTGATCCACTGGAGAGGTCTTGGTCCGGAGAGTCGTTCCTGGGTACCCGCGGCTCGTCTCAACGCCCCTCGTCTGGTACGGGTCTTCCTCGCCAGGAGACGGGTTGGTCTTGCCAAGGATCGTCCGGTGGCCGCCCCTTCGAGGGGGGGTACTGTCACATACCTGGCTGCCGGTGCTTCTGGGTCCTCGGACCGGCAGCCGCCGAGGAGAAGGGGGAGACCCCCCACCTGCCTGCGGCAACGCAGCCGGCCAGGAGAGGGGGAGACCCCCCACCGTGCCGCAGCAGCTGCAACCGCCGCGGAAAAGAGGGAGACCTCCCGCCGCTACACAGCAGCCTCAGCCGCCACGGAAGAGGGGGAGACCCCCCACCCTGCCACGGGAGCCGCAACCACCGCGGAGGAGAGGGAGACCCCCCGCCTCTTCGAGACAGCCTCAGCCGCCGCCGCGAGGAAGGGGAAGAC
>VKOC01047122.1:0-14731 GCA_009364415.1 Spea multiplicata
GGGAGAGAAATGCTCCTCCAGTTCGGTCCTACTCCGAATTCGTCTCTAGTCTGCGTTCAGTATTTGACGTCCCTGGAAGGAGGAGTACGGCATCCGCATCCCTGTTCTCTATCCGTCAAGGTTCCCGTTCTCTTCAGGAGTATTCCATCGAATGCCGCACCTTGATGGCGGAGGTCAACTGGACCAACGAGGCTCTAGTCGCCGCATTCCTGAATGGACTATCTGAAACCCTCAAGGATGAGATCGCGGCTAGAGACCTTCCTACGGACCTGGATGCGGTAATACAGTACGTCGCCCAGGTGGATTTACGTCTTCGTGAAAGACAAGCTCAACGCGAGAGCCTGAGACGACAGGAGAGGGGAGTGAGGGACTCCGTACGTCATTTTTCCCAAGTTCCGTCCTCACCCATTGTGTCTGATTCTGCGGAGGAACCTATGCAGCTGGGGGCAGCTAGACTCTCTGAGCATGAAAAGAGCAGGAGGAGGAAGGAGGGATTGTGCCTGTATTGTGGTCTATCGGGACATTTCCTCAAGAACTGTTCTAAGAGGCCGGGAAACGCCCGCACCTAGGTAGGCTGAGGGGACCTACTATAGGTGTGATTAGACCATCCCCTGAAACCAAGATTACCCGCATGACGGTTCCAGTTCGACTAGTCTGGTCGAGGGGTTCCGTGAACACCACGGCCTTTTTGGATTCCGGCGCTGCCGGCAACTTCATTGACTCTGAGTTTTGTACCCGGTTTCTGGTTCCCACCCTTCCCCTGCCCAATCCGTTATCCGTGGAGGTTATCGACGGGAGGCCTCTCCTCCAGGAGCACATAACTCTTCACACGACTCCACTTACTCTCTCTGTGGGGGTGGTTCACAGCGAACCGTTGCAGTTGTTGCTCATCCGTTCCCCTTCTGTTCCGATTATATTGGGGTATCCTTGGCTGCGTAGTCACAACCCCTCCATTGACTGGTGTACCAACCAAATTACGGCTTGGAGCAGTTCCTGTAAGGATCATTGCCTCTTACCCCTGAGGACTACGTCGGTGACATTGAACTCCATCGGGACTTCACTTCTGCCTGAGGCGTATCAGTGTTTCGCGGACGTCTTCGACAAGAAGGAGGCGGAGAAACTTCCTCCGCACCGACCTTACGACTGTCCCATCGATCTGCTTCCTGGTACCATGCCACCCAGAGGTCGGGTTTATCCGCTCTCTGTTCCCGAAACCAAAGCTATGGAGTCATACATTGAGGAGAATCTTCGTCGGGGTTTTATTCGCCGATCCACGTCGCCCGCAGGAGCAGGATTTTTTTTTGTTAAGAAGAAGAATGGAGAGCTTCGCCCATGCATCGACTACAGGGGCCTTAACAGAATCACGAGACGTAACACATACCCCATTCCATTGATCTCCGAACTGTTTGACCGTTTGCGCGGTGCTACCATCTATACCAAGCTGGATCTCCGGGGGGCTTACAACCTTGTTAGAATTCGTGCCGACGATGAGTGGAAGACGGCTTTTAACACACGGTCGGGACATTACGAGTATACAGTGATGCCTTTCGGGTTATGCAATGCGCCAGCTGTATTCCAGGAGTTCATCAATGACTGTCTCAGAGACTTCCTGCAACAGTTTGTCGTGGTGTACCTAGATGACATTTTGATTTACTCTTCGGATCTCTCGACTCATCGCACGCAGGTAGCCAGAGTACTACATCGACTACGGCAACATGGGCTCTACGCCAAACGGGAGAAATGTGAGTTCGAGGTCCGCAAGGTCTTGTTTTTGGGGTATGTCATTTCCCCGGAGGGATTTGAGATGGACCCTTCCAAAGTACGGGCTATCAAGGACTGGCCACAGCCTGTGGGCCTGAAACCGTTACAACGCTTTCTGGGGTTCGCCAACTATTACAGACGTTTTATCAGAGACTATTCTAAGATTGCTGCTCCCCTGACAGCCCTGACCAAGAAAGGGGCCAATACCATTGAATGGCCACCCGCTGCTGTCTCCGCTTTTGACCAGTTAAGGGAGAGGTTTACTACTGCTCCGGTTCTGCGCCATCCGGATCCCCTTTTACCGTTTGTCCTGGAAGTGGATGCCTCTGAAACGGGTGTGGGGGCTGTCCTATCCCAGAGGGCCTCATATAGCGGGCCACTACACCCGTGTGGGTTTTTCTCCAGGAGATTTTCTTCGGCGGAGAAGAATTATGACATCGGCAACAAGGAACTGTTGGCGGTTATACTTGCTCTGGAGGAGTGGCGACATCTACTGGAGGGGGTACAAGTTCCTACGTTAATCTTAACGGATCATAAGAACTTACAGTACATCGAGACCACAAAATGTCTCAATCCTCGGCAAGCAAGATGGTCCCTGTTCCTATCACGCTTTCCCTTTGTGCTGACTTACCGACCAGGATCCAAGAATGTCAAAGCTGATGCTCTCTCACGCATGCACACGTTTCCTGAAGAGGAGTGTCACGAACCCGAGGCGATTGTTCCTGCGACCAAGGTTGTGGCTGCTACCCGACTTACCTGTCTTACTCCTCTGGTGGATCGTATTGCCAGTATGCAGACTCAAGCTCCGGTATCTCTGCCAGCTGGGAAGTTGTTTGTCCCTGTTCGTTTCCGGTCCCGAGTCCTCCGTCTTTCTCATGGCTCCAGGACGGCGGGACATCTGGGGATTACACGTACGAAGGAACTCTTGTCCAGAACTTTTTGGTGGCCGAATTGGACCAAGGACACTGTCCTATTCGTCCAGTCCTGTACCAAGTGTGCAGCTAATAAGTCTTCCAAGAGACCACCTGCTGGCCTGTTGCATCCTCTGCCTCTTCCTTCGACTCCGTGGACGCACATAGCCATGGACTTCATTGTGGACTTACCGAACTCCAGAGGTCATACTGTTATCCTTATGGTTGTGGATCGCTTTCCCAAGATGGCTCATATGATTCCGTTGAAGAAATTGCCCTCTGCTGCCATGCTGGCCGAAGTTTTCATACGCGAGATCGTTCGTCTCCACGGATTACCCACCGAGATTGTCTCCGACCGAGGTTCACAATTCATAGCACGCTTCTGGCGTGAATTCACTAAGGCCTTGGGTATTACTCTGGCATTCTCGTCCGCGTATCATCCACAGTCCAACGGAGCAGCGGAGAGGGCTAATCAACACTTGGAACAATATCTACGCCTGTTTGTCAATAACCACCAGGACAATTGGGTTAATCTGCTACCCTTCGCGGAATTTGCCCGCAACAACTCCGTACAGGAGTCCTCAGGAGTGTCGGCATTCTTCTGTTTGTACGGTCTGCATCCACAGTCCTTTCCCGGAACGTTTCCTGCCTCTGCGGTTCCAGAATTACAGGAGAGATTGGCTACCATACGGTCCACGTGGTCTTCAGTATTAGAGGCTTTGCAACAGGCGGGCAGGCGTCAGGAGCATCAAGCAAACAAGAGACGCTCCAGTGCTCCTGCGTATTTGCCTGGAGAGAGGGTCTGGTTGTCTACCCGGTATCTCAAACTCAGGGTTCCTTCCATGAAGTTGGCTCCACGTTTTATCGGTCCATTTCCTATTGTTCGTCGGATCAATCCAGTAGCCTACGAACTTCTCTTACCTCGTACCCTTCGGATTCCTCGAGTTTTTCATGTTTCGCTTCTGAAGCCTCTGGTGTGCAATCGTTTTACTACCACAAGACCTATGGGTACGGGGACTTCTGGTGCAGATCCACCTCGGCGCTGTCCTCAGATGATTCTGGCCACTCGTAGACAACAAGGGAGCGTACAGTATCTGATCCACTGGAGAGGTCTTGGTCCGGAGAGTCGTTCCTGGGTACCCGCGGCTCGTCTCAACGCCCCTCGTCTGGTACGGGTCTTCCTCGCCAGGAGACGGGTTGGTCTTGCCAAGGATCGTCCGGTGGCCGCCCCTTCGAGGGGGGGTACTGTCACATACCTGGCTGCCGGTGCTTCTGGGTCCTCGGACCGGCAGCCGCCAAGGAGAAGGGGGAGACCCCCCACCGTGCCGCGGCAACCGCAGCCGCCACAGAGAAGAGGGAGACCCCCCACCGTGCCGCAGCAGCTGCAACCGCCGCGGAAAAGAGGGAGACCTCCCGCCTCTACACAGCAGCCTCAGCCGCCACGGAAGAGGGGGAGACCCCCCACCTTGCCGCGGGAGCCGCAACCACCGCGGAGGAGAGGGAGACCTCCCGCCTCTCCGAGACAGCCTCAGCCGCCGCCGCGAGGAGGGGAAGACCTCGCGGTTCCACGCGTCGGCGTCCTCTGTTGGAGCCAGGTCCGGTCCTGCTGCGTGCACGCGGTCCTCTGCACGCCACCTAGTGGCGCCAGCCGGTACTACTACTCCTTTTAGATTTTTACGATCTGCCAATCCCAAGATGGCCGCGAACCGGAAGTGACGTAACGGCACTTTGAATTTTTGGCGGGAATCGCTAATTGATGCCTGGACTTCCTCTGCCTATTTAAGGAGCCTCAGAACACTCCAGCCTTGCCTTCTGATGGTTGTACCTATCTCGTATAGTGTCATCTCAGTACGCGTTCCTGTTGATTTCCCGTTACCGACCCGGCTTGTTCCTGATACTGATTCCTGGCGTTTGACTCTGGCTTTCCTCACGACTATCCTGACTTCTGGCTTCCTGACCTCGGCTTACCCTGCTACGATCCTGACTTCTGGCTTCCTGACCTCGGCTTGCTCATTGGCTATTCTATACTGGACTCTGGTATTCTGTCTATTGGACTTGCACACGCTGCTCTACCTGATTACAGGTTCT
This sequence comes from Spea multiplicata, assembly GCA_009364415.1. Taxonomy (NCBI): domain Eukaryota; kingdom Metazoa; phylum Chordata; class Amphibia; order Anura; family Pelobatidae; genus Spea; species Spea multiplicata. The sequence continues at coordinate 4,761 of VKOC01047122.1, forward strand.
ACCATACGCTGTGCGTGACAATACATTGTGATATCTCTGTTAATAGAGAAACCAAGTGTATCTCCGTCACAATCTCTTCATACATTTTCAATGGTTTGTGCGTTGTATGCCCCCTAGGGCCTTTTATGCACTCTTGTCATTATGATTTAGCATTACTTTGTATTTATGTGGTGTTCTGTCATTAATGCAAGGGGGTTTGACGAGGCTAAACCAGCAAAATGATGTTGGAACAGCTCTTTGGCAAAAAAGTACTATGTATACTCACACTGTAAGTATTGTGAGCAGGTCCCTCTTTACCTAATGTATCGGGTTGTCTTATTCTGTCGATTCTAGTTTTTTTTGTACCCTTTGTATGAAGCTCTGCGGAAATAATAACAATTATAATAATAAACTGTTTATTGCTTGTATTTATACGGCAGTCATTCGAAAACAACACAGAGCCCTAAGGATTGTGTATCTACCTCTTCACCTCTTCAGTAAGTTAAGGAGCCAAACTGAGAAGACCAAACTCAAGGGCAAATGGCTAAAGGTGCATGAGCATCAATACTGATGGGAACGTCAGTACACACTATGACTCAACCCACGAAATACGGGCTAGGGTAACTAGCCAAAATAACTAGGTACTAAATTGATTATTCTGTGGTTTCTGCGTCAGAAGCTTTATAGTTTACACAGCACAATATAATGATGAACGGTATTAACATTTCTGAGGAATTACTTAGTCCTGGATGGACTAATGTTCAAATTATTTGTTTTAGGTAACCTTTCTTTCTATAGCAGGATTCCCTATTATCTTAGTACAAAAAGCTTAGAATAATAAAAAAGCACAGAATATGCTATATTATTTTCACGGTCAGTGCTTGAGAACTTCCACTGGCATCGTAGTGAGGAGGCTTATATAATGGGTAAGGCTTTGTCAGTTCTCATCGTAGTCATCGTTGGAAGCCATTGGATCAAATTATCGCCTTCTAGTATTTTCTTCATTTGCCATCTTTTCCATTTAACACATTTTTGTGGCTTGGAGAATGCCCGCATGTGCCAGAATCTCTGAAAAACAAACTTGCATCATTGTCAGCTGTTTGACATGTAAAAACAAACCAAAAATAGATGGGTAAATTTGATATTGCCACAGGGTTTCTTGTGCTGGCAGAATGAAATGCGAATTACAAGGAAACATTGAAAAGAAAATTGATGATCCAACAAACTTAGTTTGTATTTTTACAGGAAATAGAGCGGTAATTCATACCATAAAAACATAAGTATTTTGGAGATTTGAGATATCATATGTGCTCCTCATTACTCACCTTCACTGGCTGTTTGCTGTTTCTTCCCGCAAAACATAAATGAATAAATGTCAAACAACTGATTATTCCAATAAATGAGTTACTTCTGTTTTTCCATGAAGCTCCCACATGCCGCAGTCTTCTCGGGGAGACAACAATGATTTGAGTTTGAGTCTGGTCACCACGACTTTCCAATCTCTACCATGAATGAATGAACATAATAGAAGAATAAAAATGTTTAAAGGTTGTTTTCCCAATTCTAAGGATTTTCTTTTTTTCTTCAAAGGACCTGTGTTTATACCTCGGTAAATTCAGGGGCTACCCAGAACTCTCCCCTTTCTGAGACAGTGACTTTATGCAGGGACAGTTAGCTGCATTTATTCATAGGGCCACCTATATGTAGGCGTCGGGCTAGTCTTTAGTGGGTGGTGAGTGGAAGGAAAATGGGTGGAAGTTAGCAGGGTGAGTGAGGAGTGGGTGTAACAAAACACTACTCCCTCAAGCAAGAAATTGACCTGGAAACCCTGAGAAGCAGGGCTTCACTCGGAGACTCTGGGACAACAGCATTGAGTTTCGAGGTATGCTTATCTCATATACATTTGGTATTCCCCCTAACAGATCACTTGTGTATTTACACACAGGGGGTAAAAGACGGTCATGAGGAAGACCCTTCTTCTCTCAGTTTTGCTTTGTATCACCACAGATACTCAGATCATGAAGCATTGCACATCACTCTGCTCTCCTTCACCACTTGAGTGACACGAGGTGAGTTAGAAGATGGTCTTACATTGTAATTGAATACTCCAGACAGCATTTCTGTTGCTTTCTATTTACACATCATCTTCAGGTAATGGATTAACTCCAAAACCCAGGCCAAATACATGCTCATGGACACTTACTGCATTTGTACGAGAGCTGTGTTGAGAACATTATTTTGTAACATATTTAATTAAATAAATCAATAAATAGAACATTATGCAAGGAAATGTTTGAAGGTCAGCACAGGACACCTGGACAAGGAATTCTTTTGCGTAGCTAAATTTATTTAAACTACCTATAGCTGGTATTTCCCATTTTTCAAACTTTTCAATCTCTTGGGGGATTCTCTCTTTAAAAGAAAGGGACCACTTCACCTCAGGGGAAGTTCTTTGTCAGTACCAGCATATCAACTAAGTTCTGATGTTATCTCTGGTTTTCTACCCAACCCTGATAGACTACCACCAAATTGGGACCGTAACAAAAGGGGAGCAATAATTTAGTAGGTCAAGGGAAATCATGTCAATTCTGAGAACAAGACACTAAGATGAACCGTTCTTCATCTTAGTATACACATCAGGTAGGTTCCTAATATATTGCTATTGCTTTATTCTTTAACCTTTTTTTAAAACAGGTACGTTTGGCATAGTCTGGGCCCTGCAGCTGCAGACTTTGGTACTCAAAGAGTTATCAAAATCACTTTGTCCTTTTTGTTTGGGATTTGATTTTATTCTACCTGAATTTCCCTCCTAATCTTCTTTATTCCTAAAGTATTTAAAATCGTTAATCTGTTCTATAATGTAAACACTCACAAAGTATTAGGTGTCTGGTTACTGGTGCCTTTCTTTAACTCCTGTAGAAAATAGGCTTTATGTGTCATAGAAAACAAAACAACCCTTTATGTAAATAGGGCAATATTTGCATAAATCACCGACTGCACTTGAACTATTCTTGCTTCAATTCTTTTCATTCAGTTATTTCCTCAGGGGGGAAAACACCCCACGAAGATCAACCAGTTTGTTTTTACTTTAAAAGGTGTTTACACGGCAAAAACAGGGGTTAATACACACACATACTGCTAGAACTGTAATTAATGATAATTAATAATAATTTAATTATTAATATGATACATTATAATAAAAGGTCTTAATTTTGGTTGAGGAATTGTACGTAAATACAATAATCTACAATACATTATAATAACTATTTTAATTTTGCTCACCTGGTGACTGTATAATACCATATGCTAGTTAACTACTCCTGTGGAAAATAATATATTTGCGTATGATATTGTTTTGTGTTGCTATAAAGGGCATGATTTTGGTATATTTAAGACCAATATGGTCTTTTATTGGATTTAAATTTTAGCGCAAATTCACAATTTTATTTTTTTAATAATTCACACCAGCAAGAACGCAATGTAACTTTTAATACAAATATTCCAAATGGGCTATTAAATAGTCAACGTATGTCATGTCTGATCAGCTTCTGCAATGGGGAAGAATAATTATCCAAATACTAAGAGGAATATAAAGTGGCTTGTCCAGTGGAATACACATAGAGTGGATTTTACATACTTCTATACTGGTATTTGATCTGTACATTGGATTAATACGTATAATGAACTGTAAAGTATAGGCCGTGAAAATGTCACAATCAATGCAAGTGCAGTGCAATTAGAAGAAAACTGAACAAATGTTTCTTTTTTGGAAGGTTTCACAGGAGAAAGCCTCTTCTCTCTAAAAAGAACATGGCAGCACAGCTTAGGTTTGCAAAGTTGGATCTGAAGAAACCACAAGACTTCTGGAACAACATCCTTTGGACAGACAAGACCAAAGTGGGGATGTTTGGCCATAATGTACAGGGTCACATTTGACAAAAACACAGCACAAACACCTCATACCAAGTGTAAAGCACAGTGGTGGAAGGGGTAACGCTTTGGGCTTGTTTTGCAGCTAAAGGACCTGGGAATCTTGTAATCATTGAGTCGACCATGAACTCCTCTGTATACCAAAGTATTCTGGAGTCAAATATAAGGCCATCCTATTGACAGCTAAAGCTTGGCCAAAATTGGGTCATGCAACAGGACAATGGTCCCAAGTATACCAGCAAATCTACAACAGAACGACTGAAAAGAAAAGAATCAAGGTGATGCAATGTCCCAGTCAAAGCCTAGACCTCAACCCAATTGAAATGCTGTTTACCTTAAGAGAGCTGTGCATAAACAAATGCCTGCAAACCTCAATGAACTGAAGCAACATTGTAAAGAAGAGTGGGCCAAAATTCCTAATATTTATGCCTAAAATAGGTATTTTTGAATGATAAAATCATACAGAAAATGATGACTTTATTGTTCCTAAACCTGGTTCACAAGCTATTGAATCATAAGGTGTACTTAGTTTTTCACATACAGCTTCTCCATTTTGGCTTTATTTTTGTTGAATAAATCATGACACAGTGTACTATATCATGTGTTGTTGTTGTTCATCTGAGGTTGGTATTTTAAGACCTGCTAAGGAACAGTTGAAAGTTATTATGCCATGATACATCCAACCATAGAATTCAAGGGTGTGCTTTCTTTTTCACATGACTGTATATGACCTATTAGGTATTAAATGCATCTTACACAGAAATATAAAAATATAGAACCAGTTGGCCCATCTAATCTGCCTGTTGGACCTTAATTAGTTACTAGTCTTAGATTCAGGATCACCATATGCCTATCCCATGCATGCTTAAATTCCTTCGCTGTATTAGCCTCTACCATACCTTCCAACAGTCTCGAATCAGCCGGGACAGTCCCATATTTTTGGGTCTTGCCCCTTCAAATTTGTCTGTTCTGGCATAAAAATAGTACTAGTACTCTTCAAGATCAGAAGACATTTTCTGAAAAAGTGTTTTTTGAAACATTACACAAAGAAGGCTGTCCCCATTTTTTTCTAGGTAACATCTTGAAGAGGTTTAGTTTAGTAGCTCATTTCCTCCAGAGGAGCGAGAGGCTTAATAACTTCTAGAGTAGAATAAATAATCAACGTTTCGGAGCTCAGAATAAAACACGAAGACAAGAAAGAAGAGGGGGGAATAGTTCAGTTATAAAGTAGTGAGATGGCATGTGGCAGGATTATACACAATTGCATATAATTACCCCCAAAAAATGCATACCCATACTAAATGTTAAGAGACTGACTGGCATATACTCAACCATCGGCCACACTTACATAACCTGGCGGCTGGTTCTGATTTATTATGTCCCGATTACCCATTGTGCAGTGCCGCAAAACATGACAGTGCTATATAAATCAACAAATAATAATAGTTATAATTAACTTTGTCCACCTCTGTTTTTTTCACGTCAACTGGCTTATAAATTCAAAGGAAAACTCAGATGCTAGTGAATAAACCTACGGAGAGACAGGCATGCAAATAAAATTTGATAATAAGTAATTTTCCAAAACAGGCCTCAAACAGCCTTTGACTTCAAGAATTTTCAAAACCAGCCAACTATTTTGCAATACGTCCAAAAAAAAAAAAAAAAAAAATCTGACACAGCATATTCATTGGGGAATTCTTCCTACAACATATGTTTTATTTTAAAAGTCCGAACTGAAACCGTCATGGATGCAAAAAATAAACCCCAAAAATTTCATGGATAATATCTACCGTTCCACTACAGCTGTGGAACAGGCAATAGTCACAGATGGAAATCACCTGGTATTTACTTTCGCAATACGAGCAGAATCACGACTCAGGATTATACTGGGGGGAAAAAAACCTCCCCTTCTTAATTTTATAACTTACTCACGCTCATAAAGACATGTCCATCTGCCGTTCTATCTTATCAAGACCTGATGGTTACTTTATTGTAAATCATTTATTGCATATATTGTATGCCGTGATCACTACCCCCGACAGTAAAACATAAAAAAAGTAGAAACCACAGCAGTCTGAAGTTCACCCAACTTTCTCATCTTTCCATTGCTTTTTACACGAGTTTCAGTTTTGTTGCCGTGTTAATCATTATTGTTCTCTGTTACACTGTACACGGTTTGTACGCATACAAAGTACGGGTTTAACAAATACAGCTGCTAATAGCAAATGGGTAAAAAGTAATCTATGGTAGACTCGCACGTTCACTCCGGAGGCAGTAATGGCCTCTGTGAGTCACTTTCATGAGTGTTCCTGGTATTTTATGAGAAAATTGCACAATCATTTTTGCAATTAAACATTTTTACTATTAGTGTAATTGAGATAAATCAGTAATCTGGGTAAAGTAACCGTTAGCGTGTGGGGAAAAAAATAACCACAATATACTGTATATGCTGTATATGTATATATTATTACGTTTACTAGAAGAATGCTGGGGTTGTATGCTTTATGTTTTAAAAGTTCCACAGAGATTGTCTTCTGTCAATTACATCAGTATAATTAACATAATTTAATGGAGAATAAGGATAGAGAAAAATTGAAAGTGTCACAGCCTCTCTACCTGCTTTCAGAAGGTCATGACCATGCGCAGGACACTGAACAGGAGGCAAGTCTCATCAGTTCCATTGATGAAAGGCATGGAGAAATAATTGTTTCTCTATATCTTACACATATTTTTTTAATGTATGTTTTTGGTATGTTCTGACCAAACCTTATGGTTGAGCAGCCCCGCCTGACACACGGGTGCCTCATTAATGGCGTCCTGAGAAGGTTTTAAATTGTTTTAAAGTCTCATTTGGGTTAAAATAGAAAGCAGTCCCACTGATTCAGCTCCTTGGTAAGTAATATAGCCATGAAAAATTAGCTAGCAATCGCCAAACTTGGGCTACTTTGACGTGGTGGCGGTCAAAGCAATATACGGCCATATAATGTGATGGAATCCACAATATTTATGCCTTAGGTTGCTGTTTTTTTACCATATTCAGGCTTTTTCTTTTTCCTCAAATAAATATTCAAATTTTGGGGCTCATCTTACATTCAAGGTCATCTTATAATCAAGTAAATACAGTTTTGCTTTGTTCTGTGTACTTCTGTGTTGGTCATTATTACTCTAGCAGCAACCCGGTTATCTGAATGTGTATGCGTTTTAAGCTTTTTAGGTTGTGTGCCCCCTTTTTGTATATTTTTATGCTATGTAAATTTATGTTTACATAATTATTTACCCATTCTTCAAAAAAGTATATATGTGCAGCATTTTCTGAAATCATTTTGTATTTGTTTCTAGTGGCCCATTTGGACATGTCTAATATATATATATATATATTAGACATGTCCAAATGGGCCAAAAATGACCAAAATGGGTTTTTAGCAGGGGAGAGGACGTCACAGATAGTGCCGCCATTTTGGAAAGCGCCGCCATTTTGCCCTGAGGTAAACTTCTGTCAAAATTGTGCTGCTTTCAGTGAAGTCCCCCCCCGCGGAAGCGGAATTGGTCGGCATTTAGAAAGAGTGAACGAGAGCGTGAGAGTGTGAGGGAAAAGGCTGAACATTCTTAGCCTTTTGCTTTGTTTTTGGGAGCTTCGGGGAGGGGGGGGTCTGGCCTTGTTTTCGTTAAAAGTCCAAGAGATATATAAAAGATTACCAAATTAATCAGCAGGGTTGGACATGTTTCATTAGCAGTGTAATTTGTTCTGCTTTTTTTGGGGTTAGCAGCAACATGTTGTGGGTTGACAGTTAGAGACATAATTTAACAAAACAATGAACATGTCTCAATGTTTTTGGCAACCTCACAACTGTTCTTTAACACAATCTGCCTCGTCATCTTGTGGTACCGGTGAAATCGTTATTCAGAATAAACAGACCCTAACCCATATTGAAAGGGATGCTGGATACATAAACACTGAGGTTTTATGTAATTTCAAATCATAATAAATACTTTAAACTTGTATTGAGACACAAAATTATTGCTTTAAGATATGTATTTTTTTATGAAAACATATATTTTAACGTTTAATACTTTACTGAGCAGTATGGTGGGCCTGGAGTGACCATGATGGAAAAATCACTTCTAGTTCAGGTTCCAAACAGATCCTTATAGATGGGGTTATTACCTATAGGCAGCTTAAGCGGTTGGGTAGGTTTCCCTTTGATCTACCTGGTCCAGTGAGAAGATGGAGGGAAATGACCCTTTCAACGGAAGGAAGTGTATCATAACTCAAGTTTAAGTATTATGTATAATAATGTGTAGTGTGTATAAATTACTTTATATAGGTCACCTAAATCCTTTCGCTTAGACTGCCTAAAAAATGTGAATTTCCCTGACATTATAAAAGTTTATCTAGGAAACGGAAGTCTTAGATGTTAAATAGTGTGATACTAGACCATTGGTGATATGGGGGTTCAAAATGGTCAAAAATGTTGTGTGGAAAAAACTGTGAAGGACATAAATGGAAAAGTGTTAGGGTGCACCTGGTCACACTATATAATGAAATATTTTTCTAGAATGTGATTGTTCATAAGGTAATTTAGACAGTTGTCTGCTAAATATCTTTTTTGGGGGGTTTAATGGAAGCTTTGTTCGCTCTTATATAGTGACCCATATTTGTCCATGTGTGTCCACAGAGGGAGGCAATATACTAGTCGTGCCTAAGGCATGGGGTATGGGCAGTATAGGGTAGAGCATAGTGCCTCCTCTTGCCCCCAACCTTGCAGACACCCATGTATTTATCCATACTCCATGGATTTTCACCATTGCTTAACAAACCATTCCAACACCTTTTTCAATATTGAGGGTATCTCAATCTATATTAAATTTCTACTAAAGGGAAAAAAAATAAAACTTTCAGACTTGGCTACTTCTCTCCTTTTTGCACGCTAATTCGAAAACAACCTCTACACTAGTCGTTAGGAAATGTGTTTCTTTGGCCATACTGACAATACACATGACATTTGGGTCATCGACAAGGAAAAAAACCTCTCAAAGTAAATAAAAAGATAAGGGTCTGGGCAAGTCATATGTACTCATTATTTTTGCCACAATGTTTCTACAATAAAAGACTAAATGTACCAAGAGAACTGGATTTAACCAGAAAAACTTGAGTTTTTAACCTTTGCACCGTCGGTACGGATTAAAGGTCCTCGTCATCAATGTCTTTTTATGGTGTATGCAGAAGGCTGTGATGTCAGTGAAAGACTACAGTGTTCAGTACAAAGTGAGAATAAACTCATAAAGATTTTTTTTAACGTCTCGTTACAATCTGCGTAGATTTCTAGTTTATGAATATGGTTCTTATTTTGATCTGGAACAGTGATTTTTTTTTTTTTTATTGCGGTTTATATTTTATCCCCTTTGCATAAATAATCATACATTTATTTGGAAGTACAACCCATGTCAATCTGTAGGGTTTCATCATCCTTTTGTATAACAATGTTTTCTGTCCAGCTGAAATGTCATGGAAATAAGAGATAAACTCCATTACGATAAAGGTTATTAGATGTCTTACGAAGGAATCTGGGTGTGAATTAGTCCTTGGAATTACTCGTGGAATTTTAAAATGCACATCGAAAACATGACCAGATGTTTTATTTGGAGACAACGTATCTTAGGTTAGAACCCAATGTTTTTCCTGTCTATTCAAGGTTTGTTTGAAATTGATTTATGTTCTGCAGACTGCTAATGTCACTGATTCAAACAGTTCCTTACGCCTGTAATGTTGCACAAGAAATGCAGGCCCATTCATGCTGGCCTTTTCCCCTCAAAGGCATAACTCTTTAACTACAACTATAACGACAAAAATATTGGCATGGACAAATTACAATTTTGTTTCTTTAGAAACCCTTTTTTCATAATTTTGGTAGTGAATGCAATTTGGCAAAAACCTGTAACATTTGGGAGAGGACGTTATAATGTTATAGAGTATAAGTGTTGATAACAATGACCATGATGGAGTAGGTTAAATCACCGTCGTACACTCTTCCTGCAAAGTCACGTATCCCATCGTCATGTTC
>VKOC01047125.1:0-10715 GCA_009364415.1 Spea multiplicata
GGATTTTAGGGGAGGAGTTTTGGTAGGAGGATATTTAAGTTTGGTGATCACAGGGGTAAGGATCCATTTTGTTTAACCTTACCTGGTGTTGTTTGTCCCACCCTCCCTCCCCTTATGTGGTTGAGTTTGTGGCGTGGTGTTGCTGCATTAGTCCCAGTCGTGGGCAGTAGCTTGCCAGGTATCCAAGGGGTTAATGTGGTGGTATGATCATTGGTGGTCATAACCGGTGGGAGGTTCCTTGCAAGGAGTGGTGCTTGGAACCTCAGGTCCGGGTTGGGGCATCCTGGTATGTCCCCTCCCAAATTGGTGTGTGGTATGGTGTTGCTGCAATAGTCACAGTCGTGGGCGGTAGCTTGCCAGGTATCCAAGGGGTTAATGTGGTGGTATGATCCTTGGTGGTCATAACCGGTGGGAGGTTCCTTGCAAGGAGTGGTGCTTGGAACCTCAGGTCCGGGTTGGGGCATCCTGGTATGTCCCCTCCCAAAATTGGTGTGTGGTATGGTACCTGGATAACTTGGCAAGCTAGGTTGGTTTTGGTTACGTCATTGTCTCTGTTAACGCATCTATGTTTATTATTTCAGGTTTTACAGGACAATGACTGTTAAATAAAACGGCTGTGGCCTTTTCAAACCCATCTTGTGTGTTGGTGTTTTATTTAATTAAGCAACTGAGCTGAGCCTGGCCCGTGAGTCGAAGCTACATCTGTCATTAATATTTACTAGCAGTGTTCCCTCTAAGCTGTGCACTTGTGAGTGCGCACATAACTTTGAGAGAGCGCACACATCCTAAAATTGTGCGCACAGTACCTAACGGGGAGTCTGTTCAGGGTGCCGCTCATCGGGGGGGGGGTGTCCCCACGCTGGCCCTCCTCCAGAGACGGACAGTAATGTTCGCCGCTGGAGGAGCAAGCTCGTTTGGGGAGATCAAGGATCTCCCTCCAACCGGCTTAAAATCAATCAAGGGAACGGGAGGTCTGTTAGTGCAGACCTCCGATCCTGCTCCCTTGCGAAGCGCGCGGCAACTGATTTGATGTCATATCCGGGGCACAGCACTGAAACCACGCCCACCGCCTTCACTGCACCGGAAGGACACGGAAGAAGAAGAGTCAAGAGGAAGAACGAAGAGGAGGAGGAGGAAAAGTAACTAACAGAGGAAAGGTAGGAAAACATTAAGTGAGAGTGGATTAGTAGGTGTGTGAGAGTGATGGGTGTTATGCTGTAGTTTATGCTAAATGTTTGTGAATAAGTGTGTGTGTGATAGCATATATGTGTAAGGCATAGCATGTGTAAGGGGATAGCATGGTATAGGGAGGCTGTAATCACATTCATATGATGCCCAGGTCCCAGCATGTACTGTGATTGCTGTTAGTGGATGCTGAATTTTCGGTCCAGAATTTTCATTTCGGTGCATCCCTATATACTAAGCCAGACACTGAAGCAGTAGGCCTACACCACATCAATGTTTGGCTTAGTATATAGTGATAGGGGTTATGCTACATTATTGGCAATGTCTGGCTCAATGTATAGTGATAGGTGTTGTGCTGTGCCTTAATATATAGTGATAGGTGTTATTCTGCCCACCGTCATGTTGCCTCAGTATATAGTGATAGTGTTATGCTGCCCCACCGTTAATGTTTGCCTCTGTATATAATGATAGCAGTTATGCTGTACCACCTTCAATGAGTGCCTCAGTATATAATAACAGTTATGCTGCACCACTGTCAATGTTTGCCTCAGTATATAATGATAGCAGTTATGCTGCCCCACCGTCAATGTTTGCCTCAGTATATAATGATAGCAGTTATGCTGCAACACCGTCAATGTCTGCCTCAGTATATAGTGATAGGTGTTATGCTGTACGTAATTTCCGGCGCTTAGCAGTAAAGCAGCGCGCACCGTGGCAGAGCAGGGAGACTCGCAGCTGGACTGCTGCAAGGTAAGTGCAAAGGGGGGGGATAGGGTAGATAATAGGGAGGGAGAGGAAGGGTAGATATTAGGGAAGGAGAGGAAGGCTAGATAATAGGGAGAGAGAGAAAGGGTAGATAATGACCCCTGGCGCCGCCGCCGGGGGGGTGGCGGCAATTTTAAACTTCGCCCCAGGCGGCATTATGTCTTGGGCCGGCCCTGGTTCTAATGGCAAACATTAAAATAATGTATTAAAAAAACAAAAACTGTCTGCACTTCTCGCCCTAATAAAGCTGACAACAAATATATAAAGATAATTTAAATAATAACTGTAAAGATTAGTTAGCTAGAACCTCATTACATTGTGAAGTTTAGCAGTTGTGTAATCTAACTGTAAGTTTGGGCTGTTGGTTCTTGAATTTTATTAAATCAAATATGACATCGCTTTTCTTTGTTGTTCTAGGTAATAACAAATTCCAGATTTGATGAAGATGAGATAGATGTATTTATTAGTCTAACAGGTTCTAGACTGATAGTGGTTCCAGGGAATTGGACATTTAAAGTGCTTAGAATATTAAGATATTTCACTATTTTCCGTGATATCTATATTAACTGAGTTTATTCTGCCATCTGCTGGTAAATTAGTAAAGAGAAAATGTAATACCTACGGTAATACTAATATTTAATACTTTAAAAAAGACCCCTCAGTGTTCCATACAACCTCATCAATGAGAGTGCATAGAATATCAAGGTACTTTGTAAGTGTTTTTGTGTGCATTCTTTAATCTGTTGGAGAAAATCATACTGCAGTCCCAGAACTTGTTAGACCCCCTGGGACACTAATGCACGGCAGCACTAGGGCTCACTAATGGTGAAAATAGTGCAAGTAGTGAAGTTTATGGGCCAAAACCAAAGAGGATTTTAAGTTCATAATGCACCTTAATTATAGATATTCCCCTCTGCTCCCCTGATATGCCACTCTATATTACTATACTATATTAAGGCAAATATGGTACTTATGGTTAAGCAATATTTACACAATATATCTATTTTCAGATTTTTACAAACGGACCCTTTCTGGTCAACTGCTTCAGCCAAATTAAGATTTGGTGCATTTTATGTAAAACCTCTGTTGTGCTGAATAATGGCATAGGCAGGCAACGACTACTACTGCTAGCAGAAATACAACTCCAATCCAATGTATGTGCGTGTGTTTATTTATGTGTGTACATATGTGTTTGTGTATCATTATTACCCCATATTACACCAAAATCATCCCCTTCCATCAATATACCCAACATTATTTCCCCTTCATGCTCTCCCCCAGGTCTGCACTCATGTCTGTGGTGCGGTCTTGCACTGGTTGTGTGCCCATCAGCAGATGGTCAGCCTCAAGACCGGCCCAAGGTAATGTGACTGTGACTGCCTCACATTGCTGCGGGCTGGATTTGGCCCCTTTGGCTGTAGTTTGGAGACCCCAGTGTCTCCAGATTCGGGCTATGAACTTGAGATTTGGTGCTTCAGCCCCAGCAGCCCCCAGCACCGCCACTGCTGTAGGAACAACTCTTGCAGCATATACACACTAACTGGATTGTTGTTCTATATAGCGCCTTTTGTGTTTGTTAAATAATGCTTGATAAAACAGTAATGTGTTGCCAAAGCATGTTTTTTGGTCAATCTAACACTCTATATATGTGGACAGATAGATAATAGTTCTGCAGACGTTGCAACACATATTATTCTCAGCTTGTTCCATGCAATTAGATACTTTGTGTCTTTGGGACCCCATGTGGCTTGATATGATATTGCAACTACATAGTTTTGCCCTCCAAAATTGGATATCACTCTAAATAGTGTTTTTTTCCATTTAATAATTTAATTAAACCCTAAATGTCCTATATTATGTTTGCTGGGACCTTGCTATTTGTTGCCTACCTATTTATTAAAATGGTACGTTATTCATAATTACTTCTTTGAAAATCCTTAAGGGGCCCATCTTGTAGTATTCTCAAGGCTTCTTTAATTAGCATATCAATGAATGTGATCGGAAATACTTATCTCAGCTGTAAGCTGTAGGTTTTCAGACAGAGAGTAAAACCAAAATTTATTTGAGTTTGTTGAATATGTCATTTGTGGCTGCAAGCTAAGGCATATCTCCCAAGTGTCCTCATTTAGAAGGAACAGTCCTAAATCCTCTTGATTCCCTGGTATTCCTCTTTTTTAGGAGCTCATAATGTTTGCTGGGTATGAGTGTATCACAGTGTTCTACAGCCCTAACAATCACAATAATGTGTATAGAAACAGCAGGAAATATTGTAAACTAAATTGTGTAAATAAAATGTACTTTACTCAATGACATAAATACCAGTCAAAAGACTGCCAATCAACATACAAAGAATGATACCGTGTGCTTCCTTGCTGTGCATTGCTTTTATTGTGCTGTTAGTGTAAACACATTGGTGCAGGTTCACCGTGCTTTTTTGTGCGCCCTCTGGTTGTGCTTCACACCACTTAAAACAAAAATGTCTGTCTTTGGTCATTTAAAAAGTTAGGAGGTATGATAACGAATGGATTTAAGGACATTGCGTCATAATTAGTGGCACACAGGTAATGGTCATAATCAGATGTTGACAGGCCGTCTGGCACACTAGGCAAATACCTAGTGGACTGGTAGCCAATGAGGCTGCCGACTTATTGATTCAACCGCTGATGTAGCAGGTTGGGTTTTGCAGTGTGTGGCCAGAGTCCCATAAACAAAGACTCCAGGAGTAGCTTCCAGTATCTGTAGGGTAAAGGTAAGAGCATTACATTTACAAACTCACAACTTGTCAAAATTGCTATGTCGTGATCCTGAAAACCCTTGATATTGTATGTATGACAAATGACATAAGAGGAGCCGATACTTCCCAACCTTACTGTTTTTTTTTTTGGAAGGACAACAATGATATTGGGCACTGCCCTGCTGTAATACAGAACCTGGTCACTGTCCCGGTTTATCTTTCTATCTTCTCTTTAACAGCCCACAGCCAAGTCTTGGGTCCAATATAATGTATCCTCTTGGGTGGCTTTCCATTCTTGTCGACTAGAAACATGAGTAACATGCTGGAGGGAGGAATGACAGAACTGCAGCGATGAGAGGTGGTCACACACACAGTACATAGAACTGCTCTGGGGCTCCTAAATGTTTGTACACAGCCCAATGTTCTACAGTAATTGTGTCCTTACCAGTCACCTTTGAGAGTGTATATCGCTGAGTTGTGTTTTTGGGGTAGTGCATGTCTGTGGGCTCTGTAGGTAGGTTCATAAAGCATAGATGGGACTTGTTGCGGGTAGGGGTATCGGTGGGTGAATAGACATCCTCATACAGCCCCCATACTTTTTGGTATTCTGCACTGAAGTTCTAGCCCACAAAGAAAGACTTGCCGAAGATTCCATTAACATTCAGGACATGGTGTAGGAGAGTATAGGTGTGAGCACAGCTTGCCGGAAATTGAATCCGCTGATTATTTTTTGCACAGTTTCAGTCAAAACACACTTGAAGCACCTTAACGCTTCTTTTATTTTATGTATGTACTCAACCCCTGGGCTTTAATAAACAACAAACAGGTTTTCAAAATGTATATTGGAAATGTAAAAAAAAATTAAAATGTAAAAACATGCGTCCTGTACTGTTTTCCAGGCAGCAGAAACAAATTTAATTTCATAGCGTGAATGGCCCATTAGAGCTCTACAAACACACGCACGGCACCCGTGAGCAAATCAGAGTACTTAGGGCCACCCGTGTGCACCCAGGCATAAAAAGGGTAATCATACATAGCGCTCCCCATGCTTAGTAATGCTTTCTGCTTGATACACGAGCAACCATCAGAAGATTTCATTCCCTGTATCAACTTGGTGCCTACACTATAACAGTGCATCATGTAAATCAGATGTCCCTGCAATGTTACAAAAGACCCCTTTCTCAGGTTTAAAATACCGTAAGTTACTCTTGCCCCATGACCCCATTTATTTCTATTCTACAGAATTCTCTATGTTTCTCAAAAGCCCACCAGGCCTTCCATGGTGAAAAAGTATATATCCCCCTCAGAACCCAATGTTAAAAAGCTCTTCATTGAAAAAATGCATCAGCGTTTACGGTGGGGGTATAGCCCAGTGTTGGACTGTGGGCGCCCCAAGGCCCATTAGGTAGGAAGCGCTCCATAAAGCTGAATTGGATTTACTTCTCTGATGGTGGCTCTGTGTAATGCATGAATGTATATATTCATTCACGTTAGATCATTCTTATAATTCATTTGCTTCACTGTGCAGCAGGAATATAAACTGGACATTCGTATTTATTTAAACACCAGAGGGCAATGTTGTAATTCCACAAAAATATATAGAAAATGTGGGGGGAAAATATAGGAAAATAACGTTTAGACTTTTTACAGATCCTGTAATACCAACACAGCAAAGCAGATATGCTATAAAGAGATTTTACTGAAAAGCCGAAAAATGCATTTCATGCTTATCTAGCCAGCTTTCTTATATCCACGGAGCCATGAAATAAGTCACATTGGTATTCCTCAGACAATTTAAAAAGAAACACATTGTTACCGTCAGATAATATGGATGTCAACCTATTAATTCTTCAATAATGGCTCAAGAAATGCAATAAAAAAGTAAAACATGTACTTTTGAAATCCTATACAGCATTGATGACTATCCAGCGATGTATTTACCTTCGGCGCTGCCCCAGGACTGACCAAGGCCAGCACCCCCCCTCCTCGTCGGAGTCTGCGCTGCTTTAAAAGGCATATGACGTCGTATCCCGCTTTCTAATGCAGATTATGGGGACCGTGCTGAGTCGGCACAGCCTTCATAGTATAAATGGGCCAGTTAAAGAGATCAAAGATCTCCCCTGCAATGGGACCATTGAGCAGCGGAATACTGGGGTGCCTGATTGCCTAGTGTCCTGGCCCAGTTTACATTTAGAAGAAACCAGATTGACATCTTGGTATCACCATGCTTTAAATAATGCCTGTTTTTAGAACACATCCATTTAAAACAGTAGCTTTTATCAGTATGTGACTGCTTGATCGTTCTGTCTTCATCATATAAGCAAAGTTATGTTAATGCATACAGCTAAATTGACAGCAATCACAAGTGCTTAGGTTTTCCAATATAAATATAACCATTACATATCGATGTGAACCCACAATACATTATTGACGTAGGGAGAGTGGCCGTCGCTCATATGAATGCCCCCAGTCATTTCAATTCTTGTGGTGTCTGCCATGCACGCTGCTGCATATTGGAAATATAACAGATGGAAAAACACATTTCCAGCATTCATAATAATTACAGCTCACTGACTTTTTAACTTGGAATTGGGCAGCGGTGACCCACAAACAGGAAAACCTCCTAACGGATCTAAAAATAAACAAATAACCCTCAAGTTATTATAGTTGGGTTTATTCTTAAATGCAAGGGTTCGTCAATGGAGGAGAGAAGCCACTAATAAGCATGTCTACATTGGCAGGAAATTAAATAATTTGGATGCCCTTAGAATCAACTAGATAGTATTCTGAAAAAAAAGCCTGATCCCTGCTAACATGCAGGAATTTTGTACCTAGAGTTTGTTTCTTTAGCATAGGTGTTAACGCTTTCTTATGTGTGCCTATCCTGCAACATGTTGCGTACATGGGCTGCACGTGTGTTCAAAAGTTTGGGGTCACTTAGCAGTTTCCATGGAAAGCAAGGTAATTCCTGATCAATTAGCCTTTTAAGCGTAATCTCGGATTAGCGAACACAACATGCCATTGGAAGACAGGAGTGTTGGGAGTGATAAAGAGCCCCTGTACGCCTATGAAAATATAACCCCTCACGGGATTTCAGTGATTGTTGCTGTGTCACTGACTCACCTGCAGTTCTTATGCAGTGGCCAGCAGATGGCGCATGAAAAGCACATGGCATGAGGTGTAAAAGGGGCCATTTGGAGTTTTGGGAAGAGGAGTTCAGAGTTAGATGCCAGAGGTGAAGGACCCTTGCTGAGAGAGAGTGAGAGAGGCCTAGGAACAGAGGCATGTTTGAAATCCATGTTTCTTCCTGACTCCAAAATGGAAATCGGATTTCTCATTAGATCGAAGGGCTATAACTAATCATGCCCTTGTTAACCTTTATAGCGCTATATATACTTCTTCACTCATTCCATATTTAAAAGCATAGGAAGGTTCAAATTGGCTTTGTTTTTCTGGACCAAGGAGATTATAGAGCATTTGGTACGCAACAAACTGCGATGCACTGTGTGTTCTGACACTTTTCTATAAGAACCAGCATTAACCTTTTCAGCAATCTGAGCTGCAGTAGCTCCTGTTGGATCTGACCACACGGGCAGCCTTTGCCCCCCCCACATGCATCAATAAGCCTTAGCCGCCCATGATAACTGTCGCTGGTTTAACACTTTTTCTCCCTTAGACCACTTTTGATTAACTTTGAGTTACTGACCACTGCAGACCGGGAACACTCCACAAGAGCTGCAGTTTGGGAGATGCTCTGATCCAGTCAGCTAGCCATCACAATTTGGCCCTTGTCAGTTTCTCAGATACTTACGCTTGCCCATTTCCCCTGTTTCTAACACATCAACTTTGAGGATAAAATATTGGTCATGTGGTTGAACCGTGTATTTTTGTTAATAGTTTTGAGGTTAGCCCTAAATAGTTAAGAAAGAGGTAAAAGGATGCCACATATCCAATGGTAATCAGCTGTGGTTCCTGAGGCCCCAGTTGCATCAAGGGGACCTTCTGGCTCAGGGGCAGGTACAGCTGAATGGCCTCTTGCTCCCCCTGTACCATATGCACTTGCACACGCTGACATACTTCTTATAACACATACACACACTTACACATACTAACAAACACATGCATCAAAATCAGAAACCATCCAGAAACCAAAGGTAAGGTCCTGAAAAACTGTCGCTGCCCACTAAGCGGTATGTTCATAAGGCCATTTCCTAACACTAATATATTCAGATCTTGTAGTCCTATTTTATTTTAGTCTATATTACATAGACATATTTTATAGGTACAGTATGTGCTATATGATATTTGTCACAAGAACTGTGTTCATTTGATTTCTGCATTGGTGACCAATGTTTTTGTTTTATTATTCACCGCTCTTATTCTGATGAACTATTCAATTGGATGTAAATCTTTAATTTCTTTATAGATTCAACTTTTCAGAAATAAGACTCTGCTAATGCAGTACTGTACTTTTTTAACATTTATCGGTATAGTAAAATGGCTTAGGAAATTAGATTGCTCAGCCATATAACACATATCCTGCAGTAAAAATATTATTGTAGCAACGGTGAATTATTTAAAGCCCATGAACTTTTCAAATGGAAACTCTTTCATGTTTTTTTTTTTTACTTTTCATCAACACATCCACCTTTGGGAAAAACTTAAATCTCACAGAGATATAAATCTTGACAGCATATTAGAAGCAATTTGCTTGAATGGTCTATTATTCCCCATCCAAAAAGCACAACCTTTATTACCGATTCTACTTAAACGGATCCAATGTATTGGCCATTAACGTCTTCAACTGAAAGCTATTCCATTTCTTTTTCATCAAATGATTTAGTAATGATATACCCAAATAAAGCAACACAATACAAATAATAACCAATCCTATTCAATGTGAATGCTTTTAAATCTAAGCTTTAAAAAATCCTTATCTGTGTAGCTAAGAGGGTTTCTTATCCCAGGACAAAAATCATTCATTCTAAGACATTTAGACCCGAGAGCCCGCATTTGTGTTTTTTTATCTCTTGGACTTCAGCTATGTGTAGGTAAAGTAAAACCTGGCAAAACCTTAAGAAGTATCTCTAGAAGGATGTCTATAAATTACTAAACCAGGGGTGGGCAGCCTTCGGCTCTCCAGATGTTGTGAACTACATTTCCCTTGATGCTTTGCCAGCATTATGACTGTAAGAGCATTATGGGTGATAGAACCAGGTGATAGAAAAGGAATGGACTGTGACTGCTAACATGATCGGTCTTCGAGTGGTACGTTTTGTTCTGAATTTCAAAAGCTATGTCTAGAAATATTGAGACAGATCTAAACTCACTTTATGCACCCAGCTCATGGGAAGATGGGCTCCCATTTGACTTCAATGGGGCATTTTCCTGCCGGCCTGCGGAAGAGGAGGGCAGCTGCAGATCTACAGATTCACCCTGAGATCAGGGCCGGAATTTGGAGAGCAGCCCCATATAGTTTATCTCACGGTCGCGCTCTTATACCCACACGCACCCCTTATACATACCCGAGTCACACTATGTGCCATTCTTTTTATCTCATTATTTGTATTAAAATGCCAGAAAGCAAAAGTGTTAAAAGGCCCTAATAAATGAAATACATTACACATAATGGGATCAAAACATTTACTACTGTGAACATTTTTAGATGAAAGAGTTCCATTTTATTCAGTGGAACAAAACACTGATCACATGATTCTTCACCATATTCTGGTAAGAAACTTTTATTTCTTTATTAATTCATGTAGACTATTTTTTTCCATATTTAATAAAAGCTATGATTGAGACATGTTTGGTTTTTATTTCCTTTCATTTGACAACCTACCCCCGAGTTATGCACCTCTGCCCCCAGGCTTGCCACTCTGTCCCCCCTGATATGCCTTCTAACCCCCTATATGCCACTCTGCCTCCAGAAATGCCTTATACCCCCTATATGCCACTCTGTCCCATGATATGCCTTCTAACCCCCTATATGCCACTCTGCCATATAGGGGGATAAAAGGCATATCATGGG